>RJWM01033354.1:0-20658 GCA_004363535.1 Dasyprocta punctata
AAGAAAGCAAGCAAGAAAGCAAGCAAGAAAGAAAGCAAGAAAGAAAGCAAGAAAGAAAGCAAGAAAGGAAGGAAGGAAGGAAGAAAGGAAGGAAGGAAGAAAGGAAGGAAGAAAGAAAGGAAGAAAGGAAGGAAGGAAGGAAGGAAGGAAGGAAGGAAGGAAGGAAGGAAGAAAGAAAAGAAAAGAAAAGAAAAGAAAAGAAAAGAAAAGAAAAGAAAAGAAAAGAAAAGAAAAGAAAAGAAAAGAAAGAAAGGAAGGAAGGAAGGAAGGAAGGAAGAGAGAAAATGCTGTACAACTGTTCTCAATGATTACCTGAATAAATGCTCAGCCTCCATGAGTCCAGTACTGGAATGGCATCACATACAAGAAACAAAGCTAACCTCAAAAAAAAAAAAAAGAGAGTTAAAAGCAATTTTAAATCTTAGTATTTTGAGACCCTCAAAGAAAATAAAGAGATCCAATTCATAACAGTACCTCTTAATATCTTCTTTCCCAATTCCTTTTGCTTACATTTCTCATAATCCTGCACCTGCCCAAAACCTCTTCAGCCATTCCTGCTCTCAATTCACAGTAAAACAAACAAACAAAAACTCTACTCATTTGCTCTTTCCCACTACTGATCCCCTCTTCTCAAAAGCAGTTCTTGGCCTACTTTCTACATAAATGAAAATCCAGTCTTACTTCCTGGAATTCTTCACCTGCTTTTTTACCTATGTATTTACACAAGTCTTGAACTGAGTGAGCAGATCTAGAATCTCTCCTCATAAGTTAAAAGCTGAAATGGAAAGCGACTAGAGACAGAACAAACATAATTGTCTCCTCACCCCAAATGCAGGAATCATTATTATGATTGCTGTTACAAGACTCACGGATGAATGCTACTGAATCCACTTCAGGAGCCCTGAGTTCTGAGTGTCACCATGGAATCCCCAACATGCCCAAGCCAGTTTGTATTCTTGCAGGGGGGCGGAGGGGGGAGCCGGGGCTCAAAAATAATGTCTGTGTTCTATAGTGAAGTTAAGGACTATTTCATAACACACTATTTTGTTCTACAACTCTGTCCCACAAATATCACAACACTAAAGACTGCACTCAGTATCTTAGAAAGATTTCCAAGAAAAAGCTCTTTTACGGTTTTATGTTTGTTTGTTTTTGTAAGTTCTATAGTACCAGAGATCAAACCCAGAGCCCTCGCACATACTACAAAAGCACTCTGCTACATCCCCAGTCCTCTTTTCTGGTTCTTTATAGCCCCTGCACCTTGGGTTTTAACATCAGTACCATGTGGTAGTTGGTTAAGGTAGGAAAGGCATGGCCAGAGAATATTGCCCTTCCTCTTTTCACCACCAATTTTGGTCCTAAAATACTACCCACGTAATAATTTTTTTCCCAAGAAATGTCTTGTCCTCCCTTATGCAAACAAATTACCAGTTACCTTTTCTCACCAGCCCTCACGCTATACTAGACATGTGTGATTTTTAAGTGGGTACAGTGGTTCAGATGAGAGTCACTGTACACCAAAAGGTGACTCTTCAATGAGTTAAGAGAATCCAGAGCAACATAATTCAAAACATACACTATACCTGGGTGTGGTGGTGCACACCTGTAATCTCAGCACCTGGGAGGCTGAGGCAGGATGATCACCTTGAGTTTGAGGCCAGCCTGGGTTATATGGTGGGTTCAAGGACAGCCTGAACTACACAGTGAGACCCTGTCTCAAAAAAAAAAAAAAAAAAAAAAAAGAAAGAAAAGGAAAAGGAAAAAAAGAAGCCCACACACAGAAAGAAGCCCACACACATAGAGGCGCAGTGCCACAGTGGCATATGCCTGTAATCCCAGCTACTCAGGAGGCTGAGTCAGAAGGACTGCAAACTCAGGGTCAACTTGGGAATTACAGGTACTCACCACCACACCCAGTTTGGGTTTTTGTTATTTTTGGTTTGGTTTTGTGTGTGTGTATTTTACTAGATTTGAACCCAGGGTATGCTACCAGTAAGCTACATTCCATGGCCATTTTAAACTTAATGGTGAAACAGAGGTCTCACTTCAGATCTTCCTGCCTCCACGTCTGGAGCAGAACTACAAACTTACACTCCTACACTCTGCTTGGAGTAATGTAATAAATGTATCAGCCTCATAAACTAATCTCTTCCACTCTGGCATCTCCCAGAGATAAATGAATGATCTTAAGAAAATGTAAATCTGGCACTCAGGAGGCTGAGGCAGGAGGATCACCATAAATGAATGAATAAAAATTATTTTAACATCCTCAATCAATAGTCTACCTCCCATCAATAACTTTCCAGTATCACATTCAATGACTACAGAGTCCTACAAAATCTGGCCTCTACTCCTGAACATACCAAACCAAATCCTCCCTTTGTATTTGTTGCAGCTTCTCCCTGAGACACTCCTTTGTAAGAAAATGTGGGTTCTGGCTCCCCTTCAAAGAATAGTTAATATATCTCTACAAAGAGGCCTTCCTTGACCACCCAATTTGAAGGATCCCCTACTCCTCTGTATCACATCACCACATCTATTTATCATCACCTTGTCTATCATAATCTGTAATTACTTATGTACTTAGAAATTATCTATCTCTCCAGACAAAAATGTAAACTCTTTGAAGACAGAAATGTTACGTACCTGGTTCATATATATACCTGCAATGCTAAGTAGTGTCTAGCATAAAAAATAAAACACTAAAATAGTTTTCTAATTGTCTAATTTACTTACAAAGCTAAGTGCTTCCCCCAATAAAACTTAGGGTTTCTAAGGTATTCAAATCTTATTTGCGCACCCAGTAAGATGGACAGCCTGTCAAATTTGTGTTCTCTTCCACATTCTAACAATTTACCTCGTATCCTCAGAAATTTCTTTTTTCTAACAGTAAAATTTACACTCAGAAAATAAGATGATAATCACAACTGACAACTGTTCTATGGCTCTGTGGGGCCCAAATCTAACCATCTCGGGCAGCTGCAATTGCCAAACGTGGTTATCATCACTGCACCGAGTAGTGCCTCACAGCCCAGAACTTAGGCTAAATGGACCCAAGTTGTAAACACCTATAAGAAAACCAACGCTGCTAAAAATCATGCAAAGTATTCCAAGTGCCTTAAAGATAACCTCATAGGAGTGGGACAATTCAGTTCAGCCATCTCTCTATTGAAGCATCCTATAAAACTTTAATAATGACCATCACTGGAAATAGATACTCTGTCCTAGACTTCTAATCAGCTGTATTCAGCAACTAATATCCATTTATTGCAATAAAATGCCATCATATTAGAGTTCTTATTCCTAATAAATTATTACTGTCTTGGGAAATAGATAAATCAGAAACTACATTTAACAAATCCACTTTTCTGAGACCCAATGCAATTAATTAAACTTACTTGAAGAAGTACAGTAGCCTCTAGTCACCTAGAGACAAGCTCTAAAGGTTGTAACCACTGCAACATTTGGGCATACCAAAATGGCTGTAAGTGGGAAAACAGCCACCTATACCAATAGTGCACCTATACTGAAAGTGACTTTCGCTCTCCAAAACAAACAGCTTTTAAAGTAAGTTGAATCTTGAACAGTGACTTTGGCTTTTTTCTAAACAAGGGTTGTGACAGCTACTTTAACGAGAAGGCCAATAAACTCAGGGTAAGGGGCTCATTGTGCTAACAATGTCACCTCACCTAAAACTTCTGCTGATTCATCCTGATAGACTGACAGGTCATGGACATCTCAACCTTGCCTAGACTTGTTAATTTCACATATAAAAACACTGTCTACCTGAGACAGCCACAATCAGTCAGCTTCTACTATGAACTCCCTGTTCTCACTGGGTACCTGGTCACGAAAAAAAAAAAAAAGTTATTTCATCCTCGTATTAGTTACTCTGACTCACAAGCCACAAAAGGGCTGGGAACAAGACCAAAAAAAGAACCAGTGAGTGTGCTAACCCTTGGTAGTTATCAATTTTAAAAAAGATCAAAATCACCCAGGGAAGACACTAAAATTTCAGGAATTAACAGATGTATGATATTACTATGGTAATTTGAAAACCACTGCAAAGTCAAGACCTAAAAATCTCAGTCCCTGGCCACATCAAGTAATCACAGAAGACATCCTTTAACCAAGTAAGCTGTGTTTCAATATTAACTTCAAAAAGAAAGGCAAGTCAAGACAATAAACACAAAAACCATCCATTTCATTTAAAAGGAGTAAAAGAAAGGGAGAGAAAGACCAAGAAAGAACCACATCCACTTTTAACAGATACTTAACTTGGCTACAACTACTGTGACTACAATTTGCAATGACTTTCATTAAGATGTGCAGTTTGTTTCACCACCCCTTGAATCTGATCTTGGCTTGTGGCCTCCTCTGACCAACAGAGTCGGGGTATGAATGACATTAACTTCTGAGCCCATTTCTCAAGAGACCTTGCAATTTACTTCTCACCTTTTTGGAACCCAGCCATCATGCCAAGTCAGCCTGCAAAACTCCACAGCAACCCAGCTGACAGCTCCAATTCAATGTGGGGCATGTGATTAAGGGTACCCATGTCCAATCATCCACAGTCAACCAGAAAATTGACCACAAATACATAAACCGAGCCAATACCATATGGAATAGAGACAAGTTGTACCAAGCGAGCCCTGCCCAAATTAGCAACCCATTTAAATCATAAGCAAATAGGTGTCTTAAGACACTAAGTTGTGAGGTGGTTTGTTTCATAGTAATACATAACAGAAGCACTCACTATCAGTTGAGGTATTCAAAAATCACTAGAAATACACTGAAATTCAGCATGTATATTTCCAATCTGTAAGGCAATTAAAGTCTATAAAGAGAATATACAGCAGAAGTCCCCAACCCCAAGGCTACTGATATCTGAGTCACTAACTTATGCCCGTGGCCTATTAGGAATTGAGCCACACAGAAAAAAAGCAGGGAAGCAAAGCTTCATTGTATCCACATTGCTGCCCATCACTTATATTACCAGTCGAGAATCAGCTCCTGTCAGGTCCGCAGCGCCATTAGACTTTTTCTTTTTTTTCTTTTTTTTCTTTTTTTTTTTTTTTTTTTGTGGCACCGGGAATCAGACTCACAACCTCACACCTGCCAGGCAGGCGCTTAAGTCACTGAGCCAAACTCCCAGCCCTAGTTTTTTGAGACAGGGTCGCACTATGTAGTTCAGGTCAGCCTCGTGCTCACGTTGCAGCCCAAGCAAGCCTCGAACTCACAACACTCCTCCTACCTGAGCCTCCTGAGTGCTGGGATTAAAGGTGTACGCTACCACGCCCCACGTCATTAGATTCTTATACAAATTCAAACCCTACTGTGAACTGGACAGGGGAGGAATCTAGGTTGTACACACCATATAAGAATCTAAAGCCTCGGCTTATCAGCACAGACTCTCAAGTCAAGGAGAGCTTGGAGTGAAGGACTCCAAGTTCTAAAGGAAAATAACTTTCAAATATTGATGTACCCCACAAAACTTAACTTTTAAAATTGATGAAGAAATAAGATACTTCCATGACAAAGAAGATCTGAGGAAATTTATGACACCAAACCAGCACTCCAAAATGTTCTGAAGGACATTCCAGAAAGAGATAATAAGAACTACAGCTCCATGAATCCCAACAGAAGGAATTCACCAGGGAAGGCAAACAATTGGAGGGGAAAAAAGGAGGGGAAGCCAACAACAGGAAAATAACATGACAAGGATAAGTCAATACATATCAGTTATAACCATCAATGTTAATGGTCTCAATTCACTGATCAAAAGACACAGACTGGCAGAATGAATCAAGAAGCAAGAGCCAATAATATGCTGCATACAAGAAACACATTTAATGCAAAAAGAAATTGATAGACTGAAAGTCAAAGGATGGAAAACAATACTCCATGTGACAAGAACCCAGAAAAAAGCAGGGGTAGCTATTCTGTTTGCAGACAAAGTGAACTTCAAGCCAAGACTGAATAACAGAGATAAAGAAGGTCCCTATATCCTCGTAAAGGGAACAATCCAAGAGGAAGAGATGACAATCATAAATATATATGCAACAAATACCACTGCACCCAACTACATAAAACAATTACTAACAGACATAAAAAATCAAATAAGCCCCAATACAATTGTATTGAGAGACCTCAATATTCCACACTCACAAAAAGACAGATCAACTAGACAAAAAAATCTATAATGAAATACTAGAACTAAATCAAACTTTTGAATAAATGGACTTAGCAGATGTCTATAGAGTGTTCCAACCCACATCAGAATACATATTCTTCTCAACTACACATGGGACAGTGTCCAAAACTGACCATATACTGATTCATAGAACATGCTTAAGTAAATGCAAAAGAACTGAAATTATCTCATGCATAGTATCAGACCACAGTGAAGTGAAATTGGAAATCCATGCCAAAGGAAACCACAAGAACTTCATAAACACATGCAAGTTAAATAGCACCCTACTGAAAAACCAATGGATCACAGATGAAATTGAAGAAATTAAGACAGTTTTTACAGATGAAGGATAACAACAATACAACATACAGGAACTTGTGGGACACAATGAAAGCAGTGTCAAAAGAGAAGTTTATAGCAGTAAATACCCATATCAGGAAAACAAAGCAAGCATACATAACCAACTTAATGTTGAATATCAAACTTCTAGAAAAAGAAGAGCAGGCTAAGCCAAAAGCTCATACGAGGGAGGAAATTATAAAGATCAGAGAAGAAATTAACACACTGGAGACTAAAAAAAAAAATACAAAGAATTGAATCAAAGAGATGGTTCTTTGAAAGATTAAATGAAATTAACAAACACTTATCCAACCTTATCAAAAAAAGGAAAGACTCAAATCCACAAAATTAGGAATAAAATGGATGAAATCACAACAGACCCTGCAGAAATCCAGAAAATCATCTACACCTACTTTGAAAACTTATATTCTAATCAAATGGAAAATACAGAAGAAATGGACAGATTTCTAGATACATTTGAATTATCAAAGCTAAATCAAGAAGATATAAAAATTGTATATAACCCAGAATCAATAAATGAAATCAAAGATGTAATTAAAAACCTATCAACAAAGAAAAGACCAAGCCCTGCAGAATTCACTGCTGAATTCAACAAATTTAGAGAAGACCTAAACCACTACTTCTCAAACTCTTTAATGAAACTGAAAGGGAAGCAATACTTCCAAATTCATTCCTAGAAGCAAGAATTACCCTGATACCAAAACCAGAGAAGGACACAAAAAAGAGTTACAGGCCAATTTCCCTAACAAACATTGATGAAAAATCCTCAATAAAATACTGGCAAACAGACTGCAGCAAATCATCAAGAATGTACACCATGACTGAGTGGGACACATCCCAGGGATGTATGGATGGTTCACCATACAAAAATCCATAAATGTAATACACCATATTAACAGAGCCAAGGACAAGACAGGCATGGTGGTGACGCACGCCTTTAATCCCAGCACTTGAAAGGCTGAGGCAGGAGGATCGTTGTGAGTTCAAGACCAGCCTGCACTACAAAGTGAGTTCAAGTCCAACCTGAACTGCATAGTGAGACCGTCTCAAAAAACAGGGCTGGGGATTTAGCTGAGTGGCGTAAGTGCCTGCCTGCAAGCACGAGGTGGTGAATTTGATCCCTGGTACCAACAACAACAACAACAACAAAAAAACAGAGCTAAGGACAAACTCACATGATCACCTCGATAGATGCAGAAAAAGCTTTTGAGAAAGTCCAGTACCCATTCATGATAAAAATCCTACAGAAAATTGGAACGGTCTTTATCTCAAAAATCATCTATGACAAAACACCACCAACATCATACTAAATGCACAAAAACTGAAAGCTTTCTCTCTAAAATCAGGAACAAGACAAGGATGTCTACTGTCTCCACTCCAGCAAACTAAACTAAGACTACTAAAATGAAAAAGAACACTCCAGAGCAAGATCCTTCTTACTATAAGATCATCTTCACCCTCTTGTGTCATCCCAGGATTATTTGTTGCCTGCAGTGTCACTGACCTCTGAATCTTCTGCCATCCTTAAATCTTCCGCTACTCCCTATCATTGTATACACCCACTGCACTGTATACACACAATAAAAAGCTGCTGGAGTATCTGGGTCTTTTCCAATCCTGAGGCACTGACCTCCCAGCTCCTAATCATGCATTAAAAAAAATAAAATAAAAAGAAAGAAAGCAAGGAAAAAAAACACAGAAAATGGAGAGATATCCTGTGCTCTTAGATAGGAAGAACCAATAAAGTGAAAATGGCCATACTTCCAAAACTGTTACACAGGTTCAATGCAATCCCAATCAAAATTCCAATAGCATATCTCACAGAATTAGAGAAAACAATGCTAAAATTCATCTGGAACCAGAAGAGACCTAGAAGAGCAAAGGCAATCCTGGGCAACAAAGGCAAGGGGCATCATGATCTGACTTGAAATTACACTACAAAGCTACTACAATAAAAACAGCATGGTACTGGAAAAAAAAGATCTGAGGCTCAGTGGAACAGACAAGAAGATGCAGAAACAACTCCAGACACACTAAGCCATCTTCTCTTTGACAAAGATGCCAAATACCTTCACTGGAAAAGATAGCCTCTTTAATAAATGGTGCCGGAAAAACTGGCTCTACACATGCCAAGGTTGAAACTGGACCCATATCTTTCACCACATACCAAGCTAAAATCAGAATGGATCAAAGATCTTAATATTAAAACAGAAACATTAAATCTGCTGGAAGGTAAGGGTAGGTTACTCTCTTGAAGACATTGGTGCAGGCAAAGATTTTAGGAACAAAAAATCCTGACTGCATAAGAACTATCAACAACTGAGTTCTCATCCTATTGAAAAGCTTTTGCACAGCGAGAGAAACCACCAACAGAGTGAAGAGACAACCCACAACGTAGGAGAAAATGTCTGCCAGCTGTACCTCAGACAAAGAATTACTACAGAGAACATATAAGGAACTCCAAAAATATCAGTCCTCCACGACTTAAAGACCCAATCCCAAAATGGGCATCTGAGATGAATGAATACTTCTCAGATGGAGAAATACAAACAGCAAATAAATATGTGAAAAAATGTTCAACACTGGTAGTCATTTGAGAGACGCAAATTATAACAGTGAGATTCCACCCCACCCCAGAAAGAATAGCTAGTATCAAGAAATCAACCAATAACAAATGCTGGAGAGGCTTGGGGGGAAAGGAACCCTTCTCCACTGTTGGTGGGAGTGTAGACTGGTGCAACCACTGTGGAAATCAGTGTGGAGATTCCTCAAAAAGCTAGGACTAGAATTCCCATTTGACCCAGCTATTCCCCTTTGGGGTATCTTCCCAAAAGAATTAAAAACACACCATGTTTATAGCAGCAAAATTTGTAATAGCCAGATCTTGGAAACAATGCCCATCAACTGAGGAATGGATAAAAAAGAACATATAAAGAATTCACAAAAATCAGATGCCCCCAAATTTATTTTTTTATTTTAAAGATAATAAAACTAAACAAAATAAACAGAATAAAACCAATCAAAACAAAACAGTGAAAGTGATACAAGACATCAAAACAGGGTAACAGAAAATCAACAATGGCTACCATGTCTTACCTTCAGAATTGCTGCCCATACCATCAGACATAATAAAAATCCAAGAAAGCAGAACAAGATAAAACCAATCAAAACAGAACACTGAAGAAAACAAAACAATAAAAGAGAACAAAACAGTGAGAAAAATATTGGATTTCAAAAACAAGACAAAAGGAAATCCCCCAAAGGTGCTATATTGCATATTATCCTCTAAATTGATGCTCAGCCTACCAGTTTTAGTCCTGCAAAGTCAATCCAACAATACAAGAATTAAACTGTTTTTGAACCTCAGGTGCTAACAACTCAGCCTGTGATCCTCCAAATCAGCTGGCTGCTGGGGGTGGGGGAGGGGCGAGCTCTTCTTATCTCCCAACTCGTGTGCCAGCTGGCTCACAAGACTCCCCAAATTTAAAGAACCAATCCAAAAACAGGGATCTGGGATGAACACACATTTACCAGATGAAGAAGTACAAACAGCAAAAAAAATATGAAAAAATGTTCAACATCACATAATTTCTTGATACTAGCTATTCTTTCTGGGGTGGGGCAGAATCTCACTGTTGTAATTTGCATCTCTCAAATGACTAGCAATGTTGAACATTTTTTCACATATTTATTTGCTGTTTGTATTTCTTCATCTGAGAAGTATTCATTCATCTCAAATGCAAATTAAAACAAGGCTGAGAGTTCATCTTGCCCCGGAGAGAATGACTATTATCAAGAAATCAGTCAACAACAAATGCTGGTGGCGCTGCAGGGAAAAAGAAACCCTTCTCTGCTGTTGGTAGGAATGTAGACTGGTGCAACCACTATGGAAATCAGTGTGGAGATTCCTCAAAAAACTAGGACTAGAGATCCCATTCAACGCAGCTATTTCCCTTCTGGGTATCTTCCCTAAAACAATTAAAAACATCATACCACAGCAATATATGCACACCCATTATTACAACAGCACAGTTTGTAATACCCAAATCTTGGAAACAAACCAAATGCCTATCAGGTGAGTGGATAAAGAAGATGTGGGTTTTTTTTATACAATGGAGTACTAGTCTGCCATAAAGAAGGATAAGCCAGAGACATTTTTAAGTAAATGGATGAACCCTGAGACCATACTCTAGTGAAATAAATCAGACACATGTAAATACTGCATTGTTTCTCTGGTGTGAGAAACCAAAAGTGTAAAAAAGGGCCAAAATGTATATTAGAGTCAGGCATATAGCTCAACAGCACAGCACCTGCCTGGCAAGCACAAGGTCCAAAGTTTGATTCCTGGTACTCAAAAAAGAGAAATGTATATTAGGTACTGTGAAACAGGAAGAAAATGTTCAAACAGAGAGGGAAGGGGGAGGGGCAAAGGAAAGAAAAGTTTAAAAAAAGTGAGAAAAGAAGGAAAAAATGGAAATGAAGCTTTTGTAAATGGGGATGGGAGAAGGGATTGAAGGGAGGGGTTAGGGAATGGAGGGTTATATAATATACAGGTACACATTGTTGCCCGATTGATGTGCTTTGAAATTTTATTTTTCTTCTTTTTTCTCTTTGAAATTAAATGGATTTGAACAAAAATAATGTACAGGTACAAACTATGATTAATGTGATCATTATGTATATCCAATAATGTACCAATAAAGTCTGATTGAAGACAAAAAAAAATCTAATGCCTAATGATCTGAGATGTAGCTGAAGAGGTGATGCTAGCACTGGCGAGTGGCTACAAATAGAAATTAATAACAGCAGAGAGGTGAGCCGGGCATGGTGGCACATGTCTTTAATTCCAGCAGTTGGGAGGCTGAGGTAGGAGGATCATTGTGAGTTCAAGGCTGGCTTGGACTACAATGTGAACACAAGGCCGGCCTGAACTACATAGTGCAACCCTGTCTCAAAAAACTAGGGTTGGGAGTTTGGCTTAGTGGCTTAAGTGCCTGTCTGACAAGCACGAGGTTGTGAGTTTGATCCCCAGTGCCACAAAAAAAAAAAAAAAAAAAATTAGCAGAGAGGTGTTTCTGCACGGAGACCACAGTAAATCAACTGCTGCAAACTCATATCAAAACTAGCAAAGAGCAGCAAGCGACAATTAAGCTGCATCTGTTGGCAAGCTCTATGGTAACAGGTGAGCAGATACAGTTGAATTCTACAGCTGCATCTGGTAAAAGGATTTAAGTCAGGATCCAACATTAATTTTAGTCTGTGCACAGCCTGCCCATTATTTTACCATTTCTGTCCACACCTCTTTCACACACTGCACACTTACACTTGTCTCAGTCATAGCTTTGCTGAGATCACAAATTAGCCCTAGCCAAAATGAGTAAAAAACAAATATGCCTGGAAAACTTTTTTGAAAGGGGGAAAAATTCAATAATGAGACAGCAGATGAATCTTAAAACTGTCAACAAAAAGAAAGCTGCATTTAAAAGAATATACCAAGAGTTCTACTTAAATTAAAGGTTTACTACAACAGGTGATTCACATTCTCCAAATCCACTTCAAATAACATGTAGCAACTGGCTATCCAACAAAGCCATGGAATCTTTAAAAACTACTTTACCACATGGAGATAACGCATCCTGCATTAAAAGACAAACCTCAGCCAGGTGTGGTGCCCCACCCCTGTAATCCCAGCACTGGGGAGGCTGAGGCAAGAGGACTGCTGTGAGTCTGAGGCCTGCCTGGACTACATAGTGAGTTCAAGGCCAGCCTCAACTACTTAAGTGAGACTCTGTCTTTAAACACACACACACACACACACACACAGACACACACAAAAGCAACAAAAAAGGAAGCCTTTGAGTTATTAAAAAAAAAAAAGAACAAGAACAGAAGCAATTATTGAAGGCTACCACTTAATCATATATCTTCACAAAGTGCATCATTCTTAGTGGCTAACCACAGTGCTAAACCTAAGAAGCCCTTTGCTATTAGTAAAGAGTTGATCTTCCTGCTGCTAAGGACATTTGCTATGAATTTTTAGGAGAGACTGCAGTTCAAATGGTAGCATGTGTTCCTCTTTTGGCTACCACTGTAAGTAGACGAACTGATGAAATAGCAGAGGATATGGAGGCACAACTGTCAAGAGAGGACTGAGTCAATCCAGGCTGAAGAGTCTAGCAATATTGACCAAGCAATAATGCTTGTTTTTGTGGCATATACTTTTCAGAAGGATATGTACAAAAATATGTTATGTGTACTTTTTTTGCCAACCTACACCACAGTGCAGAACCATTCAAGTTTTCTAATGACTGCTTCAAAAAAATTGAATTTGTGTCAGTATATGCATAGCAGGACTAGACCAGTTGCCATGACAGGACAAGTTTTCTGGTTGCATTAATCAGGTTATGGTTACCCTGATTGCTTCTGAAGGTGAGTTGCTTTTGAATGTGAGTCTACACAGTGTCATCACAAGAGGATACTTAAAAGAGCAATATGCATATAAAAAATGATTCAATCTTAAGTCATTAGGGAATTGCAAAGTAAAACTGTGAAAAGACACCACTACTACCCAACCAATTAGCTAAAATTAAAAAGTTGATAATACTAAATGTAATCAAAGACGTACCACAATCAAAACATTCATATCAGATAAGAAAATAAATTAATACCACCATTTTGGAAGCTGTCAATACTTACTAAACATACATTATACTCTGTGACCTAGCAACTACACTCCACGGTACATAGCTATTAAGTACTTATAACTCACATGTATGAAAATGTTGTATGACATGTACAAAATGTTCATAGTAGCAGTATCATTAAGAGTCAAAACCAGAAACAAATAGAAAAATTACAAAGTCAGACAATGGAACATTACATAGTACAGTAATAATAAAGAATAGATCATTGCTATATGCAAACACATTCATTAATCTTAAAGACAATGCTGAACAAAGACATGAAAGTAAATACATGGTCTTATTAATATAAAATTAAAAAACAGGTAATACTAACTTATAATTGAAGATAGAAGAGTGAATGAATATCTTTGGAAGCCATTTACACAAAAGATTCTACAGAATTTTGGGTATTTGATTAGGTTTGCTTCTAAAGAAAAATCCCCAAACAAGATTGAAGGGACAGCTTATAACTGACCTGACAGAAACAGCTGGTCACATTCCTGCCCAAACAACCTGCACACAGAAGATGTGAGGCTCAGTTCTGCTTTAGGAAGCTCACAATCTAACTACTGCACTATTCTGTACAGCATGGCCTTCTAAGGTCACCATAATCAAGTCAGTGCCTTAGTTTAGGACTTCAACATTTTCGACTGGCCTCCTTTCCACCAACAGATACACCTGATAACAAGAATGTTTTTGTAAAACATAAATATGGTGGTATTGCCTGCCACATAGATTATCTCCTTAAAAGACACACACATATCTCTTAAAATCTTTCAATGATTCTCCACTGCCTACAGAGTAATTTCTACACTCAACAGGGTACTTAAATCCTTTCGTGATCTGGCCCCTGACCACCTTTATTCCCCCCTCACCATGTTTCCTCAGTACCAAATATAACAAACTACTTGTAGTTAACCTAAAAAGATAAGCTTTTACTCATCTCAGTATCTCTGGATATACAGCAGTTTCTAGAATATCAGTTCTCAAATTGATCTCAGGAGATCTAAAAGGTCAAACTAGTTTCATATAACACCAAGATATTATTTTTCAAAGTAAGACTAACAAATCATTTGCCTTTTTCATAATGACAAAAGCAGTGGCAGTGCTTTCAGATAAATCAAGGAAAGAATATCAAACTGTACCAGTAGGGCAGGGGATATAGCTCAGTGATAGACAACATGCTTAGCATGCCCAAGACCCTGGCTTCAAACTCAGAACCAAAAAAAATCCTGTATTAGTAATATATTCCTCCTCCTTCACACTTGCAACTTTTAAACAAATGGTAACATTCATTTAAGAATGTCCTAAGTGAAGAGGTAAAGACTAATTTCACCATCATCCCTCAAGGGATTAATTCCAGGACCACCTCTTACTCCTTCATTCCACGCTACACACAGATACCAAAATCTGTGGATGCTTGAATCCTTTATACAAAATGGCACATATTTGCATATAATCTTCACATATCCTCCCATATACTTTAAATCATTTCCAGATTACTTATAAGTAGCTAATACAAATGTAAGGACTATGTAATCAACTCTTTTTTTGTTTTCCTTTTTCCTGGTACTGAGAACTGAACTCATGACCTCACGCTGGCCAGGCTGGTGCTGTGCCTCCAAGCTCTATCCCAGTCCTTGGAAGGGCTTTGTAAATAGTGATTTACTGTTTTTTGTTTTGTTTTGTTTTGTTTGAGGATGTATTTATTGAGAGAGAAAACTCTTGTCTGAGAGACAGACAGAAAGGGTCCCAAGTGGGTTGCCCTATTATATTTTTTAAAAAGAACAATGATGAGGAAAAAAAGTCTATACATGTTCAGCACAAGTACAATTTTTTTTTCTGAATATTTTTGCTCTATACTTGGTGCAGCTCATGAATGCAAAACCCTATGGATATGAAGGGCTGACTGTATTAAATTTTCACCCTTGAGTTCATGACTTTTTAGTATTCTACATGACAAAATGGTAAGTATAAAGCACTTCCGCTGCATACCAAGTATCTTAGGAAAAAGCACATGTAAAACTGTGGTTCAAGTTGCACTAATTTTTTCATGGAATACCATTTTACTTGTACTCAAACAACTACAGGCAAACTATGGTTATTTAGATAGGTATCTGGCAATATTTTTTAAAAGAAATGAAAACCTTTAATCCCAGCACTTGGGAGGCTGAGGTAGGAGGAGCGTTGTGAGTTCGAGGCCGGCTTGGGCTACAACGCGAGCGCAAGGCCAGTCTGAGCTATACAGTGTGACCCTGCCTCAAAAAACCAGGGCCGAGAGTTTGGCTCAGTGACTTAAGCGCCTGTCTGACAGGTGCGAGGTTGTGAGTTCAATCCCCGGTGCCACAAAAAAAAAAAAAAAAGAAATGGAAGAAGCGAGACTGTTACTTCAAAGAAAACATATTATAGTATTTATTGCCAATGATAAAATTCAAGCTCTTACACATCTGCTATGAATTTAATAGTGTCTTAATAATTAAGGGCTTTCTTCGGGGATACAGCTTAATGGTAGAGAGCTTACCTAGAATCCACAAGGCCCTAGAGTTTAATCCTCAGTACCAAAAGAAAAAAAAAGATTCTCCTGCAAGAAGTATTAATGAATATTATATAAATAATGAAAATATATGTATATTTTATAATAAAATGTGTCAAATGTTTGAAAAGGTATGCCTAACTCAGTGATCCAGTATTTTCTAGTTGGCCCAATTCATGATGTTTCCAACTCATAGAGAGAGAGAAGATCAATTCGGTGCATGTACTCCTAAGGTAGACAGATGAAGTCAGGTGGGTGGCACACCCTTGTGATCCTGGCACTCTGGGAGGCAAGACAGAAGGATCATAAATTCAAGCTCAGTCTGGGCAACTTACCAAAACCCTATCTCAAAATTTAAAAAGGCTGGGGGTATAGTGCAAAGGCCCTAGGTTCAATCCCCAGTACTGGGAAACGGAAAAAAAAAAAAAAAAAGATTAAAGAGAAAATAACAACAGGCAAGATGAATTTTTTCTTGTGATACTAGAGATCAAATCCAGACCCTCAAACATGCTATGCCACTGAACTATACCCATAGTCCCACCATTGGATTATTTATTTATTTACTGGTTTTTTTGAGACAGGACCTCCCTATGCAGTACAAGCTGCCTTGAACTTGCCTATGTAACCCAGGCTGGCCTCACAGCAATCCTCCTGCCTCAGCCTCCCAAGGACTGGGATTACAGGCATGCACCACCACACCTGACTCACATTTGGACTTTAATGAAGAACAAATGTAGTTTAGATTCAACATTGCAAGCAATCTTTAAGAAACTACTGCTTGTTAACACTGTGGGTTTAGTATCAAACAAGAATATCTATTCACTATCTGAAGGAGGCATTCAAATAATCTTCCCATTTCCAATTACATATCTCCAAGCCTGGTTTTTGTTCATATACTTCAACTAAAATGACCTACCATAGCACACTTAATGCAGACACTAATATAAGAATCCTGTTGTCTTCCATTAAATGAGATACAGAAATTCACAAAAATATAAAACAATGTTCACACACTAAAATTTTTTTCTTCTTTTGAGACAGGGTCTCAACTATATAGTTCAGGTTGGCTTTGAATTCATTACTTAGCTGAGGCTGATCTCAAACTCACAGCAATTCTCCTGCCTCAGCCTCCCAAGTGCTGGGGTTACAAGTATGCACCACCATACCCGGCACTAAATCTTTTTAGAAAAAAATTTTTATTAAATATGTTATAAAAGCCAGGCGTGGTGGCGCACACCTTTAATCCCAGCACTCAAGAGGCTGAGGTAGGAGGAGCATTGTGAGTTTGAGGCTGGCTTGGGCTACAACGTGAGCACAAGGCCGGCCTGAGCTACATAGTACGACCCTGTCTCAAAAAACTAGGGCCGTGAGTTTGGCTCAGTGGCTTTAGCGCCTGTCTGGCAGGTGCGAAGTTGTCAGTTTGATCCCTGGTGCCACAAAAAATAAATAAATAAATAAATAAATACGTTATAAAATATGTGCTACAGATATTAATGCTTATTATTCTATTTAATGAATTAGCCATAAATAATTTTCTAAAGGGTTCTGGTTTCATTTTTTTGGACAGGAACTCACTACATATCAAGACTAACCTTGAACTCTCAGTAATCCTCCTTGCCTCAGGGTTGTACCATCACACCCCACCCCTGCCTTAATTTCTAATAACCACATAAGTAAAAGTTCCTTGGGATCCACAAGAGTTTTTAAATGAGTAACAAAGACAGAGAACAAAAAGTTAAGATGTGTTAATCTAAAATTTCTCCTAAAAAAAAAAAAAGAATTTCTCCAGTCCTACTTGTCCTTCAAGGCTCTATTCCTCCAAAAAGACTTCCTTGAGAGTCTTGAGAGTTTAGGTAAAGTTAATCTGCCATAATTATTTGCTTAGAATGGAGAACACAGATTATATTCTTTCATAGCCACTTAATTAATGGTGTGTTGAGTGAACAAGGTTATCAAACAATCCAGTGCTGAGTGTTCTACTGTAAACATACATGAGTAACTTGATATTTTGCATGGGTTATTCTTCATGTATCCATCATGCTCAAATTCATTCTCTCAAAACCTGAATCAATTGCTGGTAATTAAGAAAGTAAATTATTGTTGGGTATGGTAGCACATGCCTGTAATCCCAGTACATGGGAGGATGAAACAGGAGGCCTGACATAAGTTTGAGGCTAGCCTACACTACCAAGCAAGACCCTGCCTCAAAAAAAATAAAAAAAAAACCAAGAATAGAAATTGTGGGCTTGTGGGTTAGATGTACTTAGCATGCACAAAGCCTGGGTTCAATTTCTAGCACCAAAAAAAGAGAAAAAAAATTTTACATTGCATATATCTTTAAAGGCAATTCTACAATATCTATAAGAATTACAAAAGTAGAGGTAGGCCTGGGCTACAACACGAGCGCAAGGCCAGCCTGAGCTACACAGTGCGACCCTGCCTCAAAAAACCAGGGCTGGGAGTTTGGCTCAGCCCCTTACGTGCCTGTCAGGCAGGCGCAAGGTTGTGAGTTCAATCCCTGGTGCCACAAAAAAAAAAAAAGAATTACAACAGTATACAACCTCTAGAAATTTACCTTAATAGAGTCAGGAATGGTGGCACATTCCTATAGTTTAACCCACTGGGGAGGCTGAGGCAAGTTTAAATCAGAAACTCACCCTAATAGTTATTATCCTACATATGCAAAATTTGAGATATGCATAACTGAAAAAGACTGGGAAAATTTTATGTTATGTTATGTTGTTTTTTGGGGTTTTTTTGTGGCACCGGGGATCGAACTCACAACCACATGCCTGCCAGACAGGTGCTTAAGCCACTGAGCCAAACTCCCAGCCCTAGTTTTTAAGGCAGGGTCACACTATGTAGCTCAGGGCAGCCTTGCATTCGCGTTGTAGCCCAAGCCAACCTTGAACTCACAACACTCCACCTACCTCAGCCTCCCGAGTGCTGGGATTAAAGGCCTGCACAACCAAGCCCAGCATGTTATGTTATTTTTGTAGCAGGGGTCGAACTCACGACCTTGCGCTTGCCAGGCAGGCACTGTGCAACTGAGCTATATCCCCAGCCCAAAATGCCTTTTAATAAAATACATCAAGTGTATATATTCCATAATACTTTCCATGTATAAATAAGAACAAGGAAGAAAAAATTTTCAGTGTTGGGATTCAACCCAGGGCCTTATGCCTGCTAGGCAAACACTACCACTGAGCTACATGCACAGTCCAGGATGTATCATGTTTTCTAAAGTCTTTTTTGTTTTAGAAATACATACTTATATATTTACGAATATGGAGGGAATAATACATTAAAGATCTGCTTCTAATCAGATCAGGAAGGGAGGTGGTAGGAGTATAGGGAAAACAAGATTAGGCATAAGTTCATTAACTACATACTTAGATTCATTATGATAATCTCACTACACACCTGTGGCTCCAGCTACTCTTTAGGCTGAGGCAAGAGAATCATTTGAGCCCAGCAGTTCAGGACCAGTCTGGGCAACGCAGCACGACCTCTCTTTTTGGAAGGGGGTAAAAAGCTTTGTGAAAAAAAAAAAAAAAGTCTGGCATGGTAGGTCACACTTGTAATCCAGCATTCAGAGAGGATGAGATAGGAAGGGCATCACAGTTCAAACCTGGGCTGGGTAACTTAGTTTCTAAAAAATTAAAAATTAAAAATTAAAGGCTGGGGATATAAGTGAGCACTAAAAAATTAAAAATTAAAGGCTGGGGATATAAGTGAGCACTACCTGGGTTCAATTCCCAGTACTGCACCAGAAACAAAGAAAAAAACTTCAACTATAATACTAAAAGAAAGTGCTTATCCAGAGAAAACGTCACAAAACCCAGAAAATAGAACACCCACTACCTAACTAGAAACTGATCCAGACCATTGGAGAACAGGTCTACTGGAATACTTACAAGTTTTAGAGTTCATTCATAACCATTTAAGAAAAAAATTATTAAAACAATGAGTTTTATGTGGAGCATGGTGGTACACACCTGTAATCCCAGCACTCGAAGGCTAAAACAGGACAACCATAACTCTGCGAGACTCGGTATCAAAATAAAAAATACAAGCCAGGCGTGGTGATGTATGCCTTTAATCCCAGCACTCGGGAGGCTGAGGCAGGAGGATCATTGTGAGTTCTAGACCAGCCTGCACTACAAAGTGAGTTCAAGGCCAACCTGAACTGCATAGTGAGACCGTGTCTCACAAAATAGGGCTGGCGATTTAGCTCAGTGGCGTAAGCACTTGCCTGGCAGGCATGAGGTTGTGAGTTCGATCCCCGGTACCAAAAAATAAATAAATAAGTAAGTAAATAAGACTAGAAATGTAGCACAATGTGAAGGCCCTGCGTTCAATTTATACTAACACACACACACACACACACACACAAAAATAATGTTATTATTTAAAATTTCCCCACCACCTATAAAAAAATGTTGTTCATAAAGAGAGGTTAAAAACAAAAACAAAAAACAAGAAATCATTCCAAAACCTCCTTCCTAAGTTGTTTTATCTTAGAAAATCTTGTTTTCCCAAAGAACATGTTTCTCTTCTAAAACCGATCTTGTGTCGGGTACAGGCCAATGGTAGGGTGTTTTCATAGCATGAGAAAGGGATGGGTTCAATCCCTAGCACTGAGAAAAAATAAATACATAAAGCAGATCAATAGAAGGTTCAGAGCCGGGCGTGGTGGCGCACGCCTTTAATCCCAGCACTCGGGAGGCTGAGGTAGGTGGAGCGTTGTGAGTTCGAGGCCGGCTTGGGCTACAATGCGAGCGCAAGGCCGGCCTGAGCTACATAGTGCGACCCTGCCTCAAAAAACCAGGGCTGGGGAGTTTGGCTTAGTGGCTTAAGCGCCTGCCCTGGCAAGCGCAAGGCTGTGA
>RJWM01033355.1:0-20673 GCA_004363535.1 Dasyprocta punctata
TTGTTCTTTTCTCTGAGTTGTGCTCAGTTTCTCCAGCTTCTCTATAGTTTTCCTACCAGCTCCTTTCTGATTCCTAGAGATCTATTTCTGTTTTTCTTCACTAAGTTGTTTTCTAGGTGTCTTAATTCCAGGTCTTGGAGAGGCTATGTTTTACTGCTGGTCTTTATTCCAACAATTAAATCTCCCCTTTCTATTGATATTTTTATAATTTTTATTTTTTCAGTTCTGGGAATTGAACCCAGGGATTTGCGCAAGCTGGATAAATGCTCCACCACTGAGCCTCAACCTCAGCCCATTTTCTTTGGTAATTTCTCTCTATCTCTTTCTCTCCCTCCTCTGCTCTCTCTCCCTCCCTTTCTTTCTCTTTCTCTGTTTCTTGGGATTGAACCCAGGGTCATTATACTGAAATATATCCCCAGCTAGTTTTTAAAATTTAAAATTTTGAGACAAGGTCTTCCTGAGTTGTTAAGTTGCCTAAGCTGAGCTCAAATTTGTGATTTTTTTCCTTCTACATAGCAAATATTGTATACAAATAGATCATTAATAATTTTATAGGAAATGTTTTCTAATTTTGATTTTTTTTAACTTCTGATACACATTTGACTCAAATTTTTGGAAATTCTTCAGTTGTCTTGTTTCATTGATTGTGTGCTGTTTTATTGCATAGGGGTCAGGCAACATACTCTAAGAAACTGATTTTGAATTATTTGCTGAAATGATTTTTTAGGATATTGTACCTATGTAACTGGCTAGTGTGGATTCTTAGCCACATGTAAGACGGAAATCAGACTGAGCTGGTTCTTAAGCCACTCTTGGTTGTCACCCAGGACTTTGTAAGGGGAGGGTGCCCATACAAGTTTCCAAGCTATTACCAATCAGCTGGGGGTTCTTGCTCAATCCAGCTAGAAATCATGAACAGCCAAGTGCAGCTTCCTTGACATTAGAAGCGCCAGGCTTTGAGTGTTAGTGACTCTTGGTGCTTAGTGTTACAGCCTAAGTGCAGAGTGACAGTACCTCTTAGCTCATAGTGTTACAGCTCCTGGTGGCTTCCAGCTCCCCCACGCAGCAGCTGGATCTCGTAGCTCCCTTGGCGGCTTTCTGGAGCTCCTGCAGCACCTTTTGGGGGCTCTGTCTACCACTTCCGAGAGCTGTTCAGCAACCCCCTGGCTATTGCAGTGCAGCATGCTTAGCCTACTATACCTGAGAGAAAAATCACAGGTGGGCAGGAAGAACACAAGAGCAAGGCTTTACCATGACTTATGTTGCAGGACGGGAAAGCAGGACCCAGGACAGAGCCCTTCTGCACTGACCCAAGGAGCACGAGGGGTCACTGCTTTTCCGGAGAAGGACGGCCTGTGCCTGCCAGTCTGCTGCACCTTGTGGGCCTATGTTGGAACCGTTGGTGTGGTGGCAGCAGGGGCAGGGTCATCCGGACAGGTCTGCGTGTGAAGCCTGCCACAGCCAAGGCAGAGCTCTCTCAGCGTGGCCGTCGGGTGTCCAGCTCAGCCGCAGCTGGCATGGTGACAGCAGGGCCCCACTGCTGGCGAAGTGGGTGCTTGATTGACAGCTCTTGCCATTTCCACACCAACAGTGGGGTTGGGGTCACGACTGCCAGCACTTTCAAGGACTTTCTAGGAGCAGCGGAAGGGCTTGGGGAGATGGGGGATGGCAGTGGCCGGCCCAGTGTGTCCTCCACCTTGGCCCTGTCTGGCACTGGTTAGTGGCTCCTCATACAGGTGGTGGCAGCACCTGGGAGGACGCTGCAGTGTTGAGAGGCACAGCTGGCAGGGCTGCGGGAGGGACCAGTCACCTAGCAGGCAGCTGAGGCAACTACAGAGGTGGCGGGAGAACAGGTGTGCCAGTCATCCCGGGTCATGCCAGCTCTACTGAGGTCACACCCGCTCTGGCTGCGTAAAGGGAGAAGTGTTGGCCTCGTTTTCCTATCTCTCCTACTGTTACAGGCAACTGAGTTAGTTAGAAATATTATAAGTTGTCAGACAGGGCTAGGCCCTCAAAGGAACTGGTACAGAGGACCAGATATCTTGTAACCTTGGAAGAGACACACACCTCTTGCTGCGGGCCAGATCTCAAGACAGAAGGCAAAACAAATACAACCACACCCTAAGTATAAACATGAGGGATTAGGTATGGATCATCTTGAGAAGCCAGGAATTACCATCCCAATCCCCTACAGAAAGTCACTGATCCATAAGAATGCTTGCTTACTACGTGACTGGCTTCCCCATTTGTCCTTGATTTGGTTAATTTTACCTAAACAATTAATCTTATTGGTTGACCACGGTTCTGTCCCACCTCAAACTCATCTGCCTTGCGAGTTCCCAGTTTTCCCCATCATGTTGTTTTGTTTTGTTTTGTTTTTGGGGCACTAGGGGTTGAACTCACTGCCTCACGCCTGCCAGACAGGCACTTAAGTCACTGAGCCAAACTCCCAGCCCTAGTTTTTTGAGGCAGGGTTGCACTATGTAGTTCAGACTGGACTTGTGCTTGCGCTGTAGCCCAAGCTGGCCTCGAACTCACAATGCTCCTCCTACCTCAGTCTCCCGAGTGCTGGGATTAAAGGCATGTGCCACCATGCCCAGCTCCCGTCATGATTTTACTCTATAAAAGTCACTAGAAAAGACAGAGTCTTTGGCAACTCACTTGGGACCTCTTCTGTCTCTCTCAGATGGAAGCTTTCTTTCTCTCAATAAATATTTCTGTTCTTAACCTCCGTTGTTCCTAAGATTCATTCTTTGATTTTAGAGAACACGAACTCGTACTAGACATATAGTAGGTCAGGAGTTTCATTCCCCTGTATCACTACTAGATGGCCAGTTTTGTATAATTTTGAGTTTAAAAAAGATTGTGTTTTCCTTACTTTCAACATGCAGGGTTCTGCGTACATCTATAGGTCAAGCTTATTTATTACACAGCTTAAACTTTCTATCTCCTAGCTAGTTTTTGTTTGTTCAAGATAATTGTCACGAAAGCTGTGCTAAAAATTTCTGCCATAATGGTACATTTGTGCCATTGCGACACTATCAGTTATGTCTCTTGCACACATATAGGTATATATATTTGAGGCTGCATTTAAAAACGTAGGTATATTTTATTGAGATAGGAGTCAAGTATGACAAAAGCCATTCTTTTAAAGTGTGTAGTTTAGTGCTTTTAGTTCTGCAATCATCACCACTGTCTTTTCCAGACAGTTTTCATCTATCCCTGAAAGAGCACTACTCCTTTTAGTTGTCACTGTTTTTCTTCCCTGGGCAACCATGAATCTGCCTTCTATCCTTATAGATTTGCTTATTCTGAGCATTTTATGTACATGGACTCCATCACCTACGAGCTTTTGTGTCTGACTTCTTTCTTTTTTTCTTTTATTTTAAAGAGTATATAACAACGAAACCAATCAAAACCAGTATAAGAGATACAGGACTTCAAAATGTTATGAAATCAACAGTAGTTACCATAATGCCTTTTGATGTCTTCAAAATAGCTGCAGATAACTTCGGACATAGTAAAAATCAAAGAACAGAATAAAATAGAAACAATAAAAACAAAACAATGAATGTGATAAAGGACAAAACAAGCCAATAGTAAATCCAAAATTGCTACTATAATATATCTTGCTATCCTTGAAATAGCTTCTCCTGACATGGAGTTTAACATAATCAAAACAAAAGAGAGAAAAACCCAACCCAACAAAACAATGGAAATGGTATAGGACCTCAAAACAGGACCATAGGGAATTAACAATGGTTGCAACCCTCAGAAGCAGATTCCTCCCCTAGCTGCTTAGCAATATCCTCTGAACCTATGATCAGACCACTGGCCCTAGACCTGCAGTGTTAGTGAAACACCAGAGCACCACAGGCATCTGATTGCATTTCACCTGGATAGCTATCATCACAGCCTGTGTTTCTCCGGATAAGCTGGTCGTTTACAGGGGTGGGGGTGGGTGGGAGGGTGAACAGGTGCTTGCAGGCTGGAAGGGGCTGGGGTCTGGCTGTATTCAGTCTGGCTGTGGCCTGCGCACAGCACCAGTTCCCAGACTGGGCTTGTTTGCTGCTGCGGCTGTTCTCTCTAACCCTGGTCCATGAATGGCCCTGACTCCTGTGTGTCACTTCTTTCAAACAGCATACCGTTTTCAAGGTTCACCCAGTCTGTGGCACGAATGGGTACTTTGTTTCAGCCCATTGTATGGCTACACCATGCAACATTTACTCATTTATCAACTTAATGTATGTTTGGGTTTTCTTATCCATTTTTTTTGAGCTTTTTGTTTTTGGTTCTTTGAGACAGGGTCTCACTCTGTAGCTCAGGCTGGCCTCAAATTTGTGGCATTCCTCCTGCCTCAGCCTCCAGAGTGCTGGGATTACAGGCCTGTACCACTGCGTTCCATTTATCCTTAATTTTTTATCCTTTTGTGTGCTTGTATTTCTCTCATGAACAACATGCAGCAAAATTGTATTTTCAGAACTGAACCTTACAATCCCTGTTACCTGGTGTGGTTCTCCTGTTGAGATTGCTGTCCCTGGGATGTATTTCTAGTGTCTTACTTTATCATTTTTATTCAGCAGACCTTTGCTTGGTACTTGTGTTTCCTCCTTACTTGACTTCTGTTGGATTGATACACAGTTGTTTATTTATTTTGAGTGTCTTAATTACCTGTCCCTCCATCTACTTAGAAATCTTACATTCAATTTCAAAATCTAAAAGTATTTCTTTCTTCATTCTAAATAACATAGGGGTTTTCAAATGCTTTAACCATGACTACTTCCCTCTCATCTTACATGTACTTGTTTTTCAAAGGTTTAATTCCGCTTTTATTTTCTGGCTCCAAGTTAGTAATTCTTATGATTTATAATTATTTAGAGATCTATACTTTTATCTGTTTCTGCCTATTGTCACTTTTTTTTTTTTTTTTCAGTCCCGGGTTCAAACTTACAACCTCAGGCCTGCCAGGCCGGCACTTAGGCCACTAAGCTAAATCCCTGGCCCTATTTTTTTGAGACAGGGTCTCACTATGCAGTTCAGGCTAGCCTTGAGCTCACTTTGTAGCCCAGACTGGTCTTGAATTCACAACAATCCTCCTGCCTCAGCCTCCCGCGTGCTGGGATTAAAGGCATGTGCCACTATGCCTGGCTCTATTGTTACTTCTTGTGTCCCTTTCTCCTGAGTTTAACTTTAATCATTTGAAAGTACATAATTGCCAGGTTTTCTGGTGCTAATACTAGGTTAACTTATTGTCCATAAGCACTGTAAAGATATTATTGCACTGCTTTCTTTTGCCAGGAAGTATGTCCACTGGGTTAATGGTCCTTTACAGCTGCATTATCTTTTCTCTCTGGTTAACTTTAAGATTCATCTTTAGTGATCTGCAATTTTACTATCGAGTGGGTTTATTTTTATTCGTCCTGCTGAGGATTCATTCTTTGAGTGTGTTGATTGATAAGCTCATCCCTTCTCAGCATTATTATTATTTTTTTAAATTTTAAACCAAAAAAAGTAAGAAATAAGAGTAAAACAGTATCAAAATAGGCTAGTATAAGAGTACCAATAATCAACACACTGTGTATTGCTATATTCACAGTAGTTGCTCAGAGTACAAAATAGAGACATGAAGCATTGTCTCGAAAATTACCGGCACAAAACTTTCCTCTCGATGAAGACAAACTAGCTATTTAACCATCTTAACTGGCTTGCATTTATATATATCTTTTCCTTTTCACTTCCTTCCTTCCCCCTTTTTCCCATCACAGTTGTTCTTTCCTTTTAAGCAGTTTCTTCCCATTTCACAATACCTATTGTACATTTTGGATCTTGTTTACTCTTTCAGATTCCCACACTAGTGAGACAATATGACATTTGCACTTGTGGGTCTAGTTATTTCACTTAGGAGTATGTTCTCAAGTTGTATCCATTAACCTATGAAAGTATGAAGTGTATCTTTTCAATGGCTGAGTAGTATTCCATTATAAGAAAAAACACATCTAGAAGCCGAGTGTGGTGTCGCACGCCTGTAATCCCAGCACTCAGGAGGCTGATGCAGGAGGATCCTTGTGAGTTCGAGACCAGCCTGGACTAAAAAGTGAGTTCAAGGCCAGCCTGAACTGCATAGTGAGACCCTGTCTCAAAAAATAGGGCCAGAGATTTAGCTCAGTGGTGAAAGCACCTGCCTGGTAGGCATGAGGTTGTGAGTTTGATCCCTGGTACCAGAAAACAAACAAACAAACAAACAAAACACCAAAAAGTCAGATCTTTTTTATGCATTCCTCGGTTGATGGGCATTTAGATTGTTTACAAGATTTAGCTATTACAAATTGTGCTTCTATAAATATAGATGCACATGTATCACTATGGTATGATGTTTTTAATTCTGGGAAGATATCTAGAAAGGCAATAGGTCAAAGGGGAGCTCTAATCCTAGTTTTTTTTTGAGGAATTGCCACTCTGATTTCCACAGTGGCTGCACCAGTCTGCATTTCCACCAACAGTGGAGAAGGGTTCCTTTTTCTCCACAGCCCTGCTGGCATTTGTTATCAGGTGATTTTTTTGATACTAGCCATTCTTTCTGGGGTGAGACGGAATCTCAGTGTTGTTTTAATTTGCATTTCTTGGATGACTAATGATGTTGAACATTTTTTCGTATATTTATTTGCCGTTTGTATTCATCTGAGAAGTGTGTGTTCATCTCAGATGCCCATTTTTGATTGGGACTTTGAATCTTGGCAGCCTGATTTTTTTCAATTCTTTCTATGTTCTAGATAGAAGTCCTTTGTCTAAAGGACAACTGGTTGTAATTGTTCCCCACTCTGTGGGTTGTCTTTCTTTTGTTTGTGATTTGTTTTGTTGTGCAAAAGCTTTTTACTAAGGTGAGATTCCATTTGTTGATGCTTTGTTGTGTTTCCCATGGTGTTTGGGTTTTGTTCATGCAATCTTTCCCTATACCTATGTCTTCAAGATTTCTACCTATTTTCCCTTCCAGCATATTTAGTGTTTCTGTTTTACTATTTAGATCTTTGATCCACTTTGACTTTAGATTCCTTTTGACTTTAGTTTAGTGCACAGTGACAGATATGGCTTCTCAGCCATTATTGTTGACAAGCACCTTTGTGCACATGCATAGTTCTTTACCTGAGACTCCCGTTAGATGTTTGCTGATATCTTCATTTTGTCTACTATATTATTAAATTTCCAGTTTATATTTTCCATTTCTTTATCTCTTTGGCTACATTCTGAACAGTCTCCTCCCTCCAGCTCTCTGTTCTAATTTGTTGTTGAATGTATCCATTGAACTTTGCAGTTGCATATTTGACATTTCTAGAATTTTCCTTTGGCTATTTTGCATCTCCACTTGTTTCACAGCCTGTTGTTTTTTCCCTCTTGTGATTTTCAGTTCTTTCTTTTCTTTCAGTCCTGTTAAATATCTTCTAATGAGCTATTTTAGCATCTGAGGCTTTTGTGGGTCTTACACTGCTCCTGTGTCTGCTGACTCTTGCCTGCACCTGGCTTTTCCTCGCGTGCATTTGTCACTTGATTTTGAGTTCATATTGAACACAGCTTTGTCTTTGAGCATCTTGTGTGGCCTCGACCTGGGACCATTTCCCTCGAGTGCAGTGTTGCATTTGCTTCTTCCGGGTGCCCCAGGACCACCACAGGTCCAGTACTCATTTTCATACCTATTTCTCACTATATATATGTATATATGCATATATATATATATATATATACACACATATATATATATATATTTTTTTTTTGTAGCACCAGGGATTGAACTCACAACTTAACGCCTGCCAGATAGGCGCTAAAGCCATTGAGCCAAACTTTCAGCCCTGGTTTTTTGAGGCAGGGTCGCACTATGTAGCTCAGGCCGGCCTTGCGCTCGCGTTGTAGCCCAAGCTGGCCTCGAACTCACAACGCTCCTCCTACCTCAGCCTCCCGAGACTTTATGGGTTCTTGAACCCCGAGGACTACAGATTTACGCTCCAAAGATAGATACGCAGTAGTTTCTTGGTGATAAATTCTTAGGGAAGGCCTTTTCTCTATCTAGAATGCAGTCAGAGTTCGATGCTTTTCCTGGTTTCCCTGAATCCCTGAGTAAATGTCTCACTAAAACATTCTTCTCCCAGAGATGGGATTACCGGTGTGCACTGCCACGTTCAGCGACTTTTTGTAGATTTAGTTTCTTCATCTACACATCGAAGAGTGTCGTGTTTTCACCAGCATTTCTAGATAGTGATGGGTTTGTTTTTTGAAACATGGTTCAATGTATTGCCAGAGACGGAAGCCTTCTAATATTTTAAATATAATGCACATAACATAATGGATAAAAGTACATACAGCACAGACACTTAATAAATATTATAATATTCACCACCAGGCCAAGGAGCAAAACAGCTCCAGCACCTGAGAAACTCTCTTTCTGCCTCTTCTTAATAGCAGTTTCTTCCCTTTTTTTCCTGATTTTGATTTTTGGGGTAATTTTTTGTTTTGCCTCTCTTTATAGTTGTCTTATATATGTCTGTGATGAAACACAGCTAGTCAAGCTGTTTTTGAACTGTATCTTTCCATTTGTTCAACATCATGCTTTTGAGATTTGTAGGGTTGCATATAGCTTTCCTTGGTTCACTTCACCGCTGAATTCCGTTCCATGAGTAGATCATAATTTGCTTGTCCATTCTGCTGCTGTAAGGCATTTGCACAGCTTTTAGTCTTTGCTATTATAGCAAATGGTGCAGGCAGTAGTCATGACCATGTGTTCACACGTAAGGATGTGACTTCCTGTTGTGTATAGATGGAGGTGTAGGGTTGCTGGGGTTTAGAATGTGCATGTTTCAACTTTTTTTTTTTTTTTTCTGAGACAGGGTCTTGTAGTTCAGGCTGGCTTTGAACTCTTGACAATCCTCCTGCCTCAGCCTCCTGAGTGCTGGGATTACAGGTGTGTGCTCCTATGCTTAGCTCAACTTTTAAAAATAATAGAAAACTGTCTTCTATAGTGGCTGTGCTCCCGTCACCTGTGAATGAATGAGTGCTCCTTGTGCTTTCCAGTTATTTGCTGCGATTGGTCATTTTAATTTTGTCAAGTTGGAGTCTATTTGTATCTCAAATATATGTGTGTTATCTGCATGTGTATTGTTTGACTTGCATCATTAGCACTTTTTAAAACTTATTTTGTAATGCTGAAGATTGATTCTTTGGCCTTGTACAACTGAGCTGTGTCCCCAACTCATCTATTTATTTGTTTATTATTTTTATTGGTGCACATTAGTGATAGAGAATAATGAGATTTGTTTTAATATTTTGGTACATGTACAGTATATAACATATTTTGATTATTTCATTCCTATTATCCCCTCTTTCTTTCCTCCCCCTACCCCCAATTCCCTTCCCCATTTTTAAAATCTACCTTCCAGTTTCCTGTCATCTTTCTTTTATTTATAAAATTTATTTTTAGATTGATTGTATAAGAGAAAATGATATTTAACATTTGGAGAGTAGCTTAATTTGTTTAACATCATGGTGTCCAGTTCTACCCATTTTCCTTCAAAAGACATGACTTCATTCTTCTTTATGTCTGAGCAATATTCCATTGAGAATATATACACCATGGGCTGGGAATTTAGCTCAGCAGCACAAGCGCCTGTATGGATGTGCAAGGTTGTGAGTTCGAGGCCCAGTACAAAAAAAAAAAAAAGGGAGAGAGACTGTATACACCAAATTTTCTTTGTTCATCTGTTGATGGGCATCTAGGGTGTTTCTACAGCTTAGCTATTATGAATTGCACTGCCAGAAACCAGATAATGCACACATCATGTAGTATTCTGTCTTTAATTTGTCAAGGAGTGGTATAGTTAGATCAAGTAGTATATCTACTTTTAGTTTTTTTTTTTTTTAAGAATTTTAATGTTTATGCCCATAGTGTTTGTACTAGTTTGTTTCCACCAACAATGTAGGAGAGTTCCTTTTTTCTTGCCAGCATTCATTGCTTTTTGCTTTCTTGATGATAGCCATTTGAGCTGGGTTGAGATAGAATCTCAGTGTCATTTTGATTTGCATTTACCTAGCAGCTAAAAATGTTGAACACTTTTCTGGGCCATTGTTACTTTTTCTTTGGAGAATTCTCTGTTCTCATTTATTGATTGGAAGATTTTGAGTTCTTTATATATTCTAGATATCAATCTTCTATCAGAAGAGTAGGTAACAAAGATTTTCTTTCATTCTGTAGTTTGTCTCTTCATTTCACCGATTGTTCACTTTGCTGTGCAAAGGTTTTTAATTTTCATGGGGTCGTGTCTGTTGATTCTTGGTAGCTAGGAAGGCTTTGCCTGTACCTATGGCTTCAAGTGTTTTCTCAATGTTTTCTTTCAGGAGTTGCAAAGTTTCTGGTCTTATATTAGGTGTTTGATCCAATTTGATTTGACTTTAGCACAGAGGGATTCTGATAAGTGTCTTTTCTCAATTTTCTGCATGTGGCTGGTTTCCTAACACCCATTTGCTTTTAAAGAGGCTGTCTTTTCTCTCTTTTTGACTCCAGTGTCACAAATCAGCTGGGTCCAGGTGCTCGGATTTGCTTCTGTCTTCTGTCCCATTCCATTGGGCTACATGTATATTTTTGTGCCGGTACCATATTTTTGTTATGGTGGCTTTGTGATGTGGTCATACCTCGGTACTTGACTACTTTGAAACTCACTGAATCTGGTGCTTGATGTATTTTGATGTGAAAATTTTGTCCTAGTATTCATTATTTGTTTGGTACTTGATCCATAAACCAGAATTTGTTAGTATTGATTGCCTTGTGATTTGCCATGCTTTCCAACCAAAACAATTTGCTTGGTATTTAATGTTTTTGGTACTTGCTGTGCCTCCTGGAACCAATTAATGACAAGTACCACGGTACTACTCTATATTTAAAAAATTTATTGGTGCATTTTATATATAGAGATAGAGGTATAGGTAACATTCATCATAAGCAATTTGTACGTGTGCCTGATTTATCTTGCTTCTGTTTTTCCCATTCTGTTCCCCTCTCTTTAACCCTTCTTCCCCTTCTTATTTTGTTTCCTTCTTTTTCCTTCTGTTCTCTTTTTTCTCTTGTCCCTTCCTTCCTTTCACCACCGTAGTTTGTAAGTGGGTATTGTGATGCCTTCCACATTACTTTTTGCTCAGCATTGCTTTGGCTATTTTGGGTCTTTTGTGCTTCCATGTCGATTTTAGGGTTACCTTTTCTAGTTCTGTGAAGAATGTTGTATTTTAATAGGAATCACACTGAATCTGTAGGTTGTATTTGGTAACATGACCATTTAAACAGTAATACTTCTGCCAACCCATGAGCAAGGGAGGTCTTTCCACTTTCTAATGTCTTCTTTATTCCTTCAATTATAGAATAATTTTTATTGTAGAGATCTTTCACCTTCTTGTTCAGGTTGATTGCTTGGTGTATTTTATTTTATTTTAAAGGTATCATGAATGGAATTGTTTTCCGGATGTCTTTTTTGGTGGGTTCTTATTGGTATCAAGAAGAGACACTGCTCTGGGCAGCAACCCAAGCATCTCTTTATAGCAGGCAATGTAGCAAATATGGGGATTCTCTTCTGTCTTATCTTTTATTATTAATAAAATATTAAAAAAAAAGAAGAGACACTGATTTTTATGCTGATTTTGTATCCTGCCACTCTGCTGAATTTGTTCATTGGCTCTAACAGCTCTCTGGCGAAGGTTTCAGGGTTTTCTGTGTAAAGGATCATATCATTGGCAAGTAGGGATGTGATCTGACTTCTTAGTTTCTTAGTATTTGTGTCTCTTCTAATTCTATCTCTTATCTAATTTTCTTGGCTAAAGTTTCAAGCACTGTATTTTACAGGAGAGGTAAGAGTAGACACCCTTGTCTTATTCCCAATTTTTAAAGGAAATTATTTGTTTTCCTCATTCAATATGAAGTTGGCTATGGGCTTGTCATATATGGTTTGTATTAATTTGAGGAAAGATGTTTCTACATCTGTTTTCTTCAGGGCTTTTTATCATGAAGGGATGTTGAATTTAGTCAAAGGTTTTTTCTGCATCTATATGATCACAATCACATAATCTTTTATATCTTTTGTTCTATTTATGTGGTGTATTGCATTTATTGAGTTACATATGTTCAACCGTCTTCACATCCATGTGATGAAACCGATTGGTCACTGTTATGGTTTGCATTTAGATGTTCCTCCAAAGCCTTATGTGGTCACTGGGGGGTGCGACTTTGGAAGGCAGCTGAGTCTAGCATTTGTGACTGGTTCATTGTCTAGCACTGGGATTGGTGGTGTGAGTGCTGTACCCGCCCAGGGGCAGGGAGCCGGCATACAGTATAAGGGAGGGAAAGCAGCTTGCTTCTCCCTTTTGCCCTTTTCACTCTTGTTGCTTGTGGCCGCCATGAATGGTTACCCCTGAGCCATGCCACCCTTCATTGAAGCCAGCTGAGTATAGAATGAAACCTCCACAAACTGTAAGCTAAACAAACCATTCCTTTCTTCATTTAGGGCATCAAGTATTTTGTCCCAGCAATGAGAGAAAAGTAATAAAGACAGTCACATTGTATGATTTTTAAAATACATTGATGAATTCTGGTTGCAAAAATCTTATGGAAGTTGTTCATCTAGGATATTGGTTTATAGCTTTCTTTTTTTGTTGAATCTTATCTGGTTTTGAAATTAGGATAATTAATGCTGGCTTCAGAGAATGAACTTGAAAGCATGCTTTCTCTTTTCAATTCATGGAAAAGTTTGAGGAGCACTGGTATTAGTTATTCTTTAAAGATTTGGTAAAATTTAGCAGCAAATCCATTGGGTTCCTGGGTTTTTCTCAGTTGGGAGAATTTTTATTAATATTTCAATTTCATTGCTTGTTAATGATCTGTTTAGATATTTACATATTCTTTATTCAATTTCGGTAGGTCATATGTGTCTAGGAATTTATCCATTTCTTGTAGTTTTCCAGTTTACTGTATTGTCAGTTTTCATAATAGTTTCTAATAATCCTCTGGATTTCAGTGGTTACCTGCTGTAATTTTGCCTTTTTATTCTCCATTTTATTTTATCTATTTATTTTTTTGAGCAGGGTCTCTATGTAGTGCAGGTGGGCCTTGAGCTAGCTTATGTAGCCTAGGCTAGCCTTGAACATTTGGTGATCCTCATGCCGCAGTCTCCCAAGTGCTGGGGTTACAGGTGTGCACCAGCATGCCTGGTTCTTCTTAGTTTTATTAATTTGGGCCTTATCTCTCTTTTGGCTAAGGGATTATCATTTTTTATTTTATTTTCAAAGAACTAACTCTTTGATTCATTGATCCTTTGTGGTGTTCTTTTAGTCCCAATTTCATTAACATTCACCTCTGATTTTATTGTTTCTTCTACTGAATTTGGTTTGTTCTTGTTTTTCTGGGACCTTGATGTGCATTATTAGGTTATTTGGGCTTATGCTGTTTTTCTGGTGTAGGCACTCATAGCTATAAACTTCTTTCTTAGAACTGCTTTCATTGTGTCCCAGATTCTGATACATTGTGTTTCCATTATGATTTGATTCTAGGAATTTAAAAAATTTTCCTTGATAATTTCAATGTCCCACTAATCATTCAAAAGTATGTTATTTCATCTTCATATGTTTCTGTAGTTTCTTCTGCTGTTGCTTTAGCTTCATTAGCTAAAAGGATGTATGCAATTATTTAAATTTTGCACTTATGAAGACTTGTTTTATGACCTAAAATATGTTTTATTTCAGAGAAAGTTCCATGGGCTGCTGAAAAGAAAGTGTATTCTGCTGTTGTTGAATGGAATACTCTGTTAAGTCCAGTGTTTGTTAAGTTCATTTGATGTACAGTGTAGTTTCTGATGTTTCTTTGTTGATTTTTTTCATCTAGTTCATCTATTTGTGATAGTGGGATATGAAAGTAATCCACCATAATTGTATTGGGGTCTATCTGACACTTTATGCCAAGTAGTGTTTGTTTTATGAAACTAGGTGTACTGAGGTTTAGTGTATAGATATTTACAATCATAATCTCTTCTTAGTGAATCATTCCCTTTACCAATACATAATGGCCTTCTTTTTCTATTCTGACTAATTTTAGTTTGAAGTTGACTGTGTTGGATATAAGTTGAGCTCCTCCTACTTGTTTCGGGACCCCAGAAAAGAGCCTCTCTATAACATATCATAGTCAAACTATGAAAAATCCAGAAAAAATATTAAAAGTGATTATAGCAAAATGCCAAATCACTTATATGCTTTCACTTTCAGCTTTTGTGTCTTTGCAGATGAAATGTGTTTCTTGCAGGTAACATTAGTGAAGGCTTGTTTTTGTTATAATCTGCCTATCTGTGTTTTAGATATGTACTAGTTCTTATCACTTTGCTGTTTTTCTAGTGTTTGATTCATTCCTGATTTTCTCTTTTCTTTTTTTTAAATTTCATTTTAAAGATAATAACCCCCCCCAAAGAATAAATCCAATCAAAACAAAGCAGTGAAATTGGTATAGAATTTCAAAGCAGGATAATAGGAAAACAATGGCTACCATAGTATATCTTGTTTTGTGGCACTGGGGGTCAAACTCACAGCCTTATGCTTGCCAGACAGGTGCTTAAGCCACTGAGCCAAACTCCCAGCCCTAGTTTTTTTGAGGCAGGGTCGCACTATGTAGCTCAGGCTGGCCTTGCGCTCGTGTTGTAGCCCAGGTTGGCCTCGAACTCACAACACTCCACCTACCTCAGCCTCCCGAGTGCTGGGATTAAAGGCGTGTCCCACCACGCCTGGCTTACCATAGTATATCTTGTCATCTTTTTTTTTTGGCAGCACCGGGGATTGAACTCACAACCTCATACCTGTCAGACAGGTGTTTAAGTCACTTAGCCAAACTCCCAGCCCTGGTTTTTTGAGGCAGGGTCACACTGTGTAGCTCAGGCTGGACTTGCGTTCACATTGTAGCCCAAGCCGGCCTCAAACTGCTGGGATTAAAGGTGTATGCCACCACGCCTGGCTCATATCTTGTTATCTTCACAATAGTTGTCCCTTCATCAGATATAGCAAAATCAAACCAAAACAAAACAGAATAAAACCAATCAAAACAGACTATTGAATAAAGCAAAACAATGAATCAGAACAAAACAGAACAATATTGGATTTCAAAAATAAGATAGAAGAAATCCCCCATATTTGCTATATTGCATACTGTTCTTTTTTTTTGTTTGTTTGTTTGTTTTCTTTGCGGCACCGGGAACTGAACTCACAAATCGCACCTGTCAGACAGGCACTTAAATCACTGAGCCAAACTCCCAGCCCTGGTTTTTTTTTAAGGCAGGGTTGCACTGTGTAGCTCAGGCCGGCCTTGTGCTTGTGTCGTAGCCCAAGCCGGCCTCGAACTCACAATGCTTCTCCTACCTCAGCCTCCTGAGTGCTGGGATTAAAGGTGTGGGCCGTCACGCTCAGCTTTGCGTACTATTATCATCTCTGTAGATGCACAAATCACCGGCCCCAGGCCTGCAAAGTCAACCAAACAATACAAGCATTCAGTTGCTTTTTGTACCTCAGTTGCTATCAACTCAGCCTGTCCTCCGAACCAGCTGGTTGCTTGGGGTTGGCACGGAGGTTGGTGATTCTCAGCCTGTGCACTGGTAGGCTCACGGGAGGTGCTGACTTTTCTCTTCCTGGGCCCCGCATGGTTTATGCGGCTTACCAGGAAGCCTGGCTATTTGGCTTGTTAGTCGGCTGCTCCCAGTCTGAGCCTCATTCCTGATTTTCATTTGCTTATCTGTCCCTCAATGAGATTTATTCTTTCCCTCTGTCCCATAGTTATAATTTTTCCTTTCTACATTTAGGATTCCCTTGTGTACTTTCTGAAATGCCAGCTTAGTGGTAATGAATTTCTTTATATTTGTCTTGTAAGGTCTTTAATTCTTCAGTTTTGAAAAAATAGCCTTGTGAGATATAGTAGTCTAGGTTGACAAGTATTTTCTTTCACGGCTTGAAATACACCATTCCAGGTCCTCCTGGAATTTATAGTTTCTTTTCAAAAATCTATTATATTAATGGTTTTACCACTGTACATGTTTTAATATTTCTCCCTAACAGCTTTTAATTTTAGTTTTAATTTTTTTGAGACAAAGTCTCAATATGTAGCCCAGGTTGGCCTTGAAATTCAGGCGATCCTCCTAACCCAGCCTCCCCAGCGCTGGGATTACAGATGTGCACCACCCCACCCAGCTTCTCTAACAGCTTTGAATAATTGTCCTTTGTTCTGATTTTTTCAATTTGGATATGATACGTTGTAGAGAGGTTCTTTTCTACTCATGTCTATTTTGGGTTCTAAATGCCTCTAGTACCTGGGTATCTCATTGCCCAGAGTTGGGAGATTTTGGCTCTAATTTCAGTGATTAGGTTTTCTATGCCATTAGCCCATGTTTCCTTACCTCCTGTAGACCAGTGAGTCTCAAATTTGTTATTTAGGGTTTTCCAAGTGCTCTGGGTACTCTTTTCATCATTTATTAATCTTTTTTCTTTTTTTCACTATCGGAATAGCCTAGTACTATTTATATACAAGACAGGAAAGGGGTGGGGGAAGATCTGAGCAGGCGCGAGGAGGGAGAGAAGAAAGGAGAGAAAGGGAATAGAAATTGAAAGTGAGGAATGGCAGACACCAATGAAAAGGGATGAGTACCACTGACGGGCCAATCAGCAGGGAGTGGGCGGGGCTGAAACCCACGCCGGACTGGTTCCTCCCTTGGGACCCATGGTCCACTGTGGTCTCTGGTGGGTGCTCCGCAGCCCTCCTGGCACTCCGCTGTTCTGCTGCTGCCCGGTGAAGAGGGAGCCACGGTGCTGCACCTCACCAGGAGCAGGAACATTAACGCTGACAACAGGCCACTGTCAGTGCACAGGCACAAAGCGTGTGCTGGTGGCCACCTCGGCAGCTTCCTAGCCAGGTCCAGGACCAAGAACAGCTCTTGGAGACACTGCTAACAGAGCCAGTGAGGGCTCCAAGCGGAGTGCTTCTGAAAAAGAAAGCAAAAACTGTAGCGACTGGAAAAGTTATTGCTAAAAAACCGCAAAATCCTGGAGAAGGTGCCCATGCGTGTGCGTGTGCGCGGGCGCGTGCCGGAGCCGGAGCCGGAGCCGGAGCCAGAGCCGGAACTGAAGCCGGAACATGAGCCTGTTAAGGAAGGAGCACTTGCTCCTGAACCTGTTCTGGGTGATTTGCTCTTTCTCCAAGTCTGATGCAAACACCTGGCTCTGCCCCGTGGAAGAATCCCTGTCAGTCTTTCTCTGATGTCATTCACGCCGTGAGTGACGTGGATTCATAAGCTGCAGCAGACCCAAGGCTTTGCAGTGAAAGTGCTAAAGGTATCTGTGCTTATCTCAGTTAACCGGAGGGAGTGCGATCACTCAGACCAAAATGCCTGCTGTGTCGAGAAGTTTCTGGAAACATGAAAACCATCCTTTTTTTCTGAAATTACTGGATTTAAGTAATTAGTTTTTTGGATTTGTTATCTGATAGGTTCAGCCCCTATGAAACTCAGCGTGGCGCCTGCCCAACATGGCGCTGGGCCCTAGAGCGACAGTGCGTGCCTCTAATACTGACTTCCGTGTTCCGCTTCCAAGCCGGAAACTGAACTTCTGGCTTTTCGTGCAGGCCGGCATTTCCCCAATCAGCTGTCAGTACATCAGTCTGCCCGCCCCTTCAAACTCCACCCTCTGTCAAACCTAATAAAAGCCCGCTGGCTTCTTTGTCTGCTTCAGAGGGGATTTTGTGCTCTTCTGGAGTCCACCAGTGATACGATAAAAGCTTTTTTTTTTTTTTTTTTTTTTTTTTTTTTTTTTTTTTTTTTTTTTTTTTTTTTTTTTTTTTTTTTTTTGCCTTTTTCTGCTTTTGTTTCCCTACTGAGCCAAAAAACCCGCTAACATTATGGATGCTATGAGTGCAGTAATTTCCTTTTTGGATTTTTTTTTTTAATCTTTTTGAGACAGGGTTTCACTATGTGGTTCAGGCTGGCCTTGAACTCAATTTGTAGCCCAGGCTGGTCATGATCTTGCAGTGATCCTCCTGCCTCAGTCTCTCAAGTGCTGGGAATGTGCCAGCGTGTCCACCTGGCCTTGTTGGGTTTTGATCTAAAAGTGTTACTGGGTTTTGGTGGTTTCTAGGTTCCTTCTGTCCTGAGGTAACAATTGGTCAAGACAAGTGATTGCAAAGTTTTATTAAAGGTCAGAAAATAAACAGGCTCTGCAGAATGAGTTTTGGGTCAAGTAAAAGTAAGAAAAGAGTTATACCCTACATTCAGTATGAGGGAGGCTACCATGTAAGAGAGAACACAGTGGCAGAAACTCAATGTGAACTGTCATTTTTATGTCACCCACTCCTTGGGCTGATGTCAGGTATGGGTCATTCTGTTGAAAACTTTATTTGAGTTCTTACAAGAAGTTCACATGCAGGGCTTTGGGAACTGCTCTGTGCAAGTGTCCTGAGATTTTGTAATGAACAGATCAGGTCTACTTCCCCAGCCAGGTTTGCCATGTCCTAATCTCCTGGGTCAGATGAGCTGTTCTAGCATTACAAAATGAGTCAGGGATGGTGGTAGTCACTGGGACAAAGTGAAACCTAAAATTTAAAAAAATTTATTTTGGCTCATAGTTTCAGTGGGTTCAGTCTATGGTTAGCTGGCTCCAAGGTAAAAACACGTGGTGGAAGGGCTGGGCAGAAGAAAGCTGCTCACATGGTGGCCAGGAAACACAAAAGGAGCTGGGGATGAGAATGTACCCCTCTGGGTCATAACCTCAATGACCTCCCCTTCTGACAGGTCCTCACCTCTGAATGTGAGACTTTTGGGGGTCATTTTAGATCTAAGCCATAACAGGGATTTTAAAATTTCCTTTCTGTTTTCTGGAAATTGGTGTAAAATTATTTTTATGTTTTCCATTATGTGACACTACCTTAATCTGAGTTTTTTTCCTTTTCCTTTTGAGATAATTATATGCTCATTTATAGTTGTAAGACATAACAGATCCTGTATACTCAGTGCCCAGTTTTTTTAAAAAAATTACTTTATTGGTACATTTTTAGATATAAATAATGATCACATTCATCATAAGGTATTTGTACCTGTACATGACATATTTTTCTTTTTCTTTTTTCCCCCCAATCCCCTCCTCTCCTTTTAACCCTTCTTCCTCTCCTTATTTACAAAAACTTTTTCCTGCTTTTTCCTTCTATTTTCTTTTCCCTTCCTTTTCCCCTCTTGTCTCCCTTGTTCCCCTTCCCATTTGAACATTTTCTTCCTACTTCCCAATATCTATTATACATTTTGGTTCTTATTTATACTTTCAGTTTCTGACACCAGAGAAACAATGCAATATTTAAACATGTGTGTCTGATTTATTTCACTTAAGCGTGTGGTCTCAAGGTCCATCCATTTACCTAGAAATGTCTCAAAGTTATGTTTATTTACCATTGCCCAATCTTTAAGTAACATTTTAGAAAACAATAGTACAATAGCACAGCCAAGATATAGACGTTGACCTAGTCAGAAAATGGAGCATTTTCATCACCACAGACTGTCACGTTTTATAGCTTTACTCAGCTCTGCCATCCTATCCTCATTTTTAACCCCTGACAAGCACCAATTTGTTTTCCATTTCTATGATTTTGTTATTTCAAGAATGGTATGATAAGTGGAATCTATCTGTCTGTCTATAGTAGACAACCTTTGGGGGCTGGTATTTTCACTCGGCATAATTCTCTGGATGAATGATCCAATTTTTCTGCATCTTCAGCAACATTTGGTATTGTCACTATTATTTTTTAAAATCAGGGTGGTATTGCAGTTTTACTAAGTGTGAAATGACATCTCTTTATGCTTTTTATTTTCAAATATTTATTAGCACATAATGATCACATTTATTTTTTAATTTTTGTTAGTATGTAATGATTACATTCATCATGGGGAATTTGTATGTGTACATAATATATCTTAATTCTTTCTTCTCATTCCCCTTCTTTCAAACTTTCTTCCCCTCACCATTTACAAAAGATTTGTTTCGATTTTTTTCCATTCTCTCTTTCTAAAAAAATACCGTTTCCCTTCCTTTCTTCTATCCTCTTTTGTTTTCCCTTCCTTTCCCTGTCTTCTCTCCCTTGTTCCCCTTCCCGTTTGAACATGTTCTTCCTACTTCCCAATAGTTATCCCTCATTTTGCTCCATATTTACCCTTTGGCTTTCTGACACAAGAGAAACAATGCAGTATTTAAACTTATGTGTCTGATTTATTTCACTAAAATATGATCTTGAGATGTATCCATTTACCCAAAATGTTTCAAGTTTATCTTTCATGGCAGAGTAGTACTCCAGTGTATATGAATATCATATTTTCTTTATCCATTCATCTGTTGATGGACGTATGGGCTGCTTCCAAGACTGAGCTATTATAAATTGTGCTGCTGTAAACATGGGTGTACATACATCACTGTGGTATGATGCTTTTAACTGTTTGGGGAAGCTACCTTGTAGGGGAATGGCTAGGTCAAATGGGTCCTAGTTTTTTGAGGAATCACCACACTGATTTCCACAGTAGTTGCACCAGTCTACACTCCCATCCACAGTGGACAAGGGTTCCTTTTCCCCACAGACTCTCGTTGTGTTTTCAATCTGCA
>RJWM01033356.1:0-20665 GCA_004363535.1 Dasyprocta punctata
AGAAGAAGAAGAAGAAGAAATGATACATATTCAGTAAATTGATTAGGTAGAAAATGACTTTTCTCAAAATATCATTTAATTTTTAAAATGCTACCTAAAATAAAAACATAGAAATTCAGATAATTCTGTTATGCTTTTCAAAACTTACTCTTCTTGAATGCTGTCATTACCCACACTCTGTCCTCAGGGAGGTGTCGTGGAAGTGGCCAGTCTAAAAAGGTGCAGCTATTCAGACACTTACACGAGTTTTACCAACACCAACTGCACATACTCCAGCAAACACGTCACTTCACACATCAACAAAAATTCTTAAAAACACTTTTTAAAAAATACCTCAGCATTTGCAGATCACAGAATGATTTCAGATCATCAGACTGTTTTTCCCAAAATTCCTAAAATGAGACAAAAGCTTTGTTTTAGTTAACACTGACTCTTCCCTTAAAAAGGTCCTCTTAAAACCAGGCATAGTGGAGTACACCTTTAATCCCAGGACTCGAAAGGCTGAGGCAGGAGGAGCGTCGTGAGTTCGAGATCAGCCTGGACTACAAAGTGAGTTCAAGGCCAGCCTGAACTACAGAGCGAGACCCTGTCTCAAAAAGTAGGGCCGGGAACTTAGCTCAGTGGCCTAAGTGCCTGCCTGGCAGGCATGAGGTTGTGAGTTTGATCCTCAGTACCAAAAAAAAAAAAAAAAAAAAAGAAAGAAAGAAAGAGAAAAAGGTCCTCTTAAATCACAGAGAATATTCCAACTGAAAAGAACTTACCAGAACATCCTTTTCAAGTTGTTTCAGAGCCTGAATATCTTTCTCAAGGCTGCTCAACTTCTGAAGAACAGACTTGTGGAAGTCCTCTAATTTGTTCAGGCTGATAAACGTAAAAAGCAACTAATTTCATTGGGATTCTTTGGGTGTTAGAAAATACACTCATTACTAATCTGCCTATTCCAAGAGTTTCATTCTGTTTGCCATTTTTTGCCTTAAGAACATGTAGGTGTCCCCCTGATCCTCCCTTCCCTCGCTGCCCACAAAGCCCAACTCTGGAAACTCAGTGATGCAGACTCTCAGGTAGCCTGCAAAAGCAGCTCAAAGGAGGCTGATATTTAAACCTGATTCTTGGAAGAGAATAGGGCAGATGGCTGCAGGGAAGAGGAGAGGGAGAGATTCCCAAATTTCTTCTTCCTTCTCGCCTTCCTCTGTCTAGTCCTAAGTCAGCCCTGAAAGCTGTGGTCAGGAATGGACATTGCACTGCTTTTCCGCTTCCGTGTTTTAATTTAAAAATTGATGATAGTTACGTAAGTTGCTTGTCTAAGGTTTTTCTTCATTGGGCCAAACATTCAATGAAGACAAGAGCTCCTACACCTTTACAGCTATAGTTTGGATGCTGAGTGGCCCCCAGAGGCCTATGTTCAAGGCTTGGTACTCAAAGTTACACTACTAGGAGGTTGTAAAACCTTTAGGGAGTGCTAGGGGAGGAGGTTAGGTCATTGAGGACATGTCCTCAAGAAGACAATGAGACTTGGATTCTTTTTTCCTTTTTTCACTTCCTTGCTGTGAAGTGAGTGTTTTTGCTCCATCATGCATGCAATACCTACCATGCCATGCTGCCCTACCACATCCCAAAGCAATGGGATCAATGGGTCTTGAACTAAAACCTCCAAAACTGAAAGCCAAATTGATTGTCTCAGCCATTTGTAGTGACAGGAAGCTGATTAACCCACTACACTGAGTACAGAGTCTGGCATCTAGTGTTGCTTGGTGTGTGTTTGCTGAATGAATACACGTGTCGGTGGGAATCCCTGAGACATAAAGGAATTCCACAAATTCAAAGTCCTTCATGGACTTGTTTGGACAATCAAGTGATACATGTTTACATGAGTTAGAAAGCTATTATAAATTAATGTTCAAATAATATATTCTACCCTAGGAAGCTGTTTTGATTAAGTAAAGTGACTCACTATCCCCTTCTTCCTTCCTTAGTTCCCTCCAATAAGAAATAATCCCTATACTCACCTTTCCTTCACCACTCAAATCTTCATTTCCAAAGCCCCACTCAAGAAAGACCTCCACTGTAATTTTTCTGGATTAACTATAATCATTACAGAAATTCATCCCTCTACTTCCCTTTTCCATTCTGCACATCTCTGAAATGTGAGCACTCTGGTACTTCGTGCTATACAGTCATAATGAGGAGAATATATATGTGTATTTTCTTAGCGTGTTATAATTAAAAATAACATTTACCATTTCGACCATTTTATGTGCAATTCATTGGCATTGAGTACATTCACAATGTTCTAAATCCATCCATTCTTTCAAGTTTCATATTTATTCATGTGTGCCCTGTCTTCACGAGTGAGTTATAAACTTTTAAAGAATATATAGGTATAAAAATGGTAGACAATGAAGATGCTTAAGAAATACACTTACTCCAACACTTCATTTTATAAATAAAGAACCAGAAACCCTGAAAGGTGAAGGGATGTGCCAAACCTCACATCTTCTCAGGCTTCGGGTCCCCAGGTCTCAGCAGAGTGGTCATGTGATAAATGTCTGTGAGTGATTATATATACTTCCATGAGTATGTTTTGAAATTCAATAATTACCTGTGCAGGTGTATCTGGTTTAAAAGTTTTAGTAGGCAATCTGGTGCTTTCTTTGCCTTGTTTGAATAAATTGGACTCTTTCTGTAACTAAGCTGAAGGGTAAAAACAAAATAACATTTGGGTTAAACATAACTACATAAATTGAGTATATGATTTGTTTTGAAAAGCTGCTGCTGGTACTGTGTGTAACGTTCATAGCAAACATTACTGATAAAAATCTATGATAAAGTACCATACTATATACCTCCCAGGTATTACCTCATCTGATACTAATAAAGAACAACAAGTGAAAATAGGAAATCATATATTAATGCTATTGATAGACTTATCAACACTGTGAGTGCCTTTACATTATAAATTGACTCACATTAGTATTGCAGAAAATAAAGATTTTGGAAGTCTTCCAAGTTAGTTAAATGAATGCTGCTTTGAGTGTGCTAATATGCTAGTAAATAAGTCATTATGGTTTTATAAATACCAAGACAAAAACAGAGGGACCTGACAAGGTTTCAACACCCACCTTAGCGACAAGGCTTTGAGACAGTGTTTATACAGTATCTCAAAACTCTGCTGCCACTTGGAAAATGTGAAGGCCATAATAATGAACAGCAGAACCCATATCTACCTCTACCTCTGTCCCAGAGTCCTAATTCCTTCAGATGGTTACCTCTGTCCTCATCTCCTCATCTATCACAGTGACCAAAACATTGCTTCCTGGTAGTTCAGTTGTCTGGAAATGCTACCAATGACACCAAACCATGAATCTGATTTCCACATATTTGGTCCCATTGAGGCGAAAGAGTATGGACATAGCTATCTTATAAATACAAGCCACAGTCTCAAAGGCACTAAAATCCACGACCACAGTTAACACAAGTATACCTCTCTAGAGACTCAGGAGCACCTCAGCCATGAACAATAACGACAGAATTGATGGATAAAACAAATTGGCTACGTTTTCACTTTGTTTAGCTCTGCTGAGGTATCATTGACAAATTAAAAGTTTATATTCAAGGGGTACACGTGATACTTTGTTATATGTACACATTGTAAAGTGATCACCACAATCAAACCAATTAACCTACGGATCCCCTCACACAGTCATCTCTTTGCATGTGGTGGTGGGGTAAGAACCCTAAAGAGCTACTCTCACCAAAACTTCCGAGTATACATTGTTCCGAGTATACATCACCGTGCAGCCTGCTGGGTCTCCAGAATGTACTCATCTTGGAACTGCAAGTTTGGGTCCTGGACCAGCGCCCACCCTTTTCCCTCACCCCTTCACCCCTGGTAACCACCCTTCTGCTCCCTGCTTCTTTAGATTCAACCTGTAAGCCAGTGCATGCAGTTTGTGTCCAAATTATTTCACTTCACATAGTGTCCTCCAACCTCAGAGCTAGTTTTTCATTTTCTGTAGGTGATTACCTTGTATTTTCTTTTCAGTTCTCCAGTGTAGTTTTCCAAGGCTGTGATAATGGCAGAAACGTCTAAATTCTCTGGCACAACATCTAGGTGTGGAGTAGAAATGTCAAACAACAAAAATATTAAATGAAACTCAAAAATGCTAAAAGTAGCTGTGCTCCATCTACCTGCTGCCCAGATGATGGTACACTGTGTCAGAAGCACAAATATGAACCATAGATGCCCCGGTGGTCACCTGACTCTGATCCTGCAGCCTGTCTGGCCAGAGCCGTGACCTCAACCATGGTCACACACAAGGTCAGCTCACGTAAGAGTCACAGGTAGGTGCCGATCAGCTTCTAGCCAAATCTCACTCTGATAACTGCTCAACTCACCCAAACCTTCCAAGCACTTCAAACCAGAGCAACTGACGTTCTCTCTAAGGTGTCCTGAGAAGTGCATTGGAGGAGCAATGGCTGGGGCCTGTCTAGGGGGATCAACCTGGCAGAACACATTTTGGGTTTATGAGAGATATGGCTCTCTTCCAGAGGACTCACATGCAATGACTCACTCACTCCCTACAAAACCCACATGAAATCATGGATATAGCTCAGCGCCCAGTGCCTGCCTGGCAAGAGTGAGGTCCTGAGTTCAATTCCCAGTACCAAAAAAAAAGCCTTCAAAACCCACATGAAATAGGCTCTGCTGGGATCCACACTGGACAGAGATCACATAACTTGCACAAGCTCATACCAGCAACTCCAGGATTCAAATCAAGCCATCTTGAACCACTACCCTCTGGTGCCTCGGACATACGACTTTCTCTTTTTAGAGATTTTTTTTCAAAGTACATGGTGTCATTCATCTAGAACCCCACACATGAAATATTCTAGATTACTTTGTAATTGGTACACATTATATATTTCTAATACAAAAATTTAGTTAATTATCAGCAAAAGTAGAGACTTACAACTTTAGGAACCCTAAGGCCCTGAAATCTGCCAGAAAAAAAAAACAAAAAACAAAAAAAGACAAGGAGCAGAAATCAAAATGCTAGAGATCTGGTCATGGTGTCACATGCCTATAATCCCAGCACTTGGGAGGCTGAGGCAGCAGGATCACCTGACATTCAAGGCCAGCCTGGGCTACATAGTGAGTTCAAGGCCAGCCTGAACTACACAGCGAGACCTTGTCTCAAAAAAAGACAAAAACCAGAACAAAATGCTAAGAAAGGAGGGTGCTTGTTTTTAACTGCAATTCGTGCAACAAAGTACTTGTCTCCAAGAACAAAATGCTTAGCTTTTAGGCTTCTGCAGCTACTATGGTTTTAAAATTGTAACTCGTGCAAGGTACATTCTGTGCCAACACATTTGTCACAATTCTACTTCAACTGCTGGCTGGGTGTGCGATTTTACCTGCCAAGCTGGGGGATCCTGGAATATCACCAGCTTCCAATCTTGATTGTTTGGGCTTAGCAAAACTCCCTTCTGGAGCGTCTAATAAGCAAACACAGCACACAGATGACCTCGCATACTTTCCCATTGTTGTTAATGTATTTCTCTTCTGTTTGCCAGTTAATACCTAAGCTTGAAACCCACGAGGACAACTCGTCCCCTGCCTGGTACTAACTGCTCATTGATTGTGTCTCACTGTGTCCAGCCTAAGTATCAAAGCACCAAGTCTACTGATGCCTGAAGGAGGACACACAGAGACAGGTACCCCTTTGATGAGCTCAGATACACTTAGAAACACTGTTTTTCAAGGTACAGAGAGACTTGCTAGCTAGACAGAGTGTTCTAATAAAACTGTAACAGCAGGCCTCAGAAGCATGTCCAGGGCTCCAAGCTAAATGGCAGAGTCATTTGGGCCTTTGGAAGCCTTCGGGTCACACCCAGAAGGCGTCCCCTGCTGGTGACAGGGGAGAGGCTGTTGCGCTGCGCTGCGGGTCTGGTTACTGAGGCCACCTTGGTTCCGCACCAGCAGTAGTGACTTTGACAACCTCTGCCGATGAGACTCAAGCACAGCACACTGCTGAAGATCTCCTAGTCCAAAGTTCACTTTTACCCCACACACGTCCTTCTCCTAGTCAGGCCCTCCCAGTCTTATCAACAGCACCCCGGGGTCAACAGAGCATCAGCTTCATTCCCGTTTCTGTTGACTGTTTGCTTCCACTCCATCATCAAAGCCTGAGGTCTGCATCTTCGCTTCTGTCCACCTGCCCATACCACGGCCCTGCCCAAGGCCACCTCCCTGGATGATCTCCACAGTTCCATGCTTTCAACCACCACCTCCCAAATGACTCTCCTGCCTGAGCTCTCACAAGCAGCAAACCTGGGTTTCCAATTGGCAGTCAACACCTTCATCTTAAAGCCCACCCAGTTGTACTCCTCCTTACCTAAAGCACTCTCTCTTTACCCCTCCCCAAGCCCAGAACTGTGAAGTTCTGACATCTCTGCCATTCTTCACTTACCCTGTAGTCACAACTGGTTTTCCTTCTGTAAGTCCTGTAATCCAGTTTCAAGACTTCATGCAATGAATATCGTGTGTGACTACGTCTGAGTTGTACGACGGGGTTGGTAGACAATGGAGAGCGATGTGGCCCCTCAGCCTGCACATCTGCCCTGGGCTCCCCGCAGGCCCCCAAATATCCTAAGCAAGTTCTCATCTCCAGACCTACGTGTCGAACTCTGACCTGTCTGACATTCCTTCTAATGGAACCCCATACATCGGCAGTCTTGCATTGAGCTCCTGGATGCCAAATTTCAACACTGCCTACACATTTTTCAACCCCTTTCCCTGCTCGTTTTTTCTTGCTTTTTAATCACAATATAATATTCTGTATACTACTTTTTAAACTAATTATGTTATTTTTTCAAAAGTTTTCAAGCCACAATTTGATGGATCTGTAGCTGTGGAACCTACAGATTCTGAGAACTGGCTGTGTGTACTATAGACACAAAAACTAATAAAGTTAGCATTTTAAGATTGTATTGGGTATGCTATGTCCCCCCAAGTCCTCATATACTTTTGATGGGGCTAAGTCTGGCGCTTGCTTGTGTTCGGTTTGTTGTCTAGCACCAGGATTGGCAATGTGAGTGCTGTACCCACCTGGTGTGAAGCCGACATACAGTGTAAATGAGGCGGGTCATCCTCTTGCTCACTTCCGCCCTCTCTCTCACCAGTGTGCTTGTGGCTTACAGCCGCCATGAATGGCAGCTCCACCACATCATGCTTCCTTGGAGCCAGCTAAGTACGGATTGAAACTCCCGAGAAACTGTAAGAAATAAACCTTTCCTTCCCTAATTTTGGGTGTCAGGTATTTTGTCTCAGCAACGAGCGAAAAGTAACTAAGACAGAATTTGGTACCAGAGGAGTGGGGTCATTGCTATGACTACTCCTGACCGTACGGTTCAAGAGCCTTTGGAAATGGCTTATGGGAAGTGTTTGGAAAGGTTCAGAGATGTCACCTGAATGCATAGAGCTGGAACAGCTTACACTGTTCTGTATGGGAGATTCTGGTCAGAGCCCAGGAGACCAGAAGGCTGATAGAAAGCCTGCTGGTAAAGACCAGGCTCGGGAGGTTTCTGCTGGGAAGAAGGACCACATTGGTCATTGGACTCCACAAGATGTGTATTATGGCTTGGCAGAAAGTTTGTCTGCATTCTGCCCGTGCCCAGATAATTTGCCTGAGACTGAGATTAAGGGCAAAGGACTAATTAATCTACAGAGAGAAATTTCTAGGCAATCTAGTGTTGAAATGGTGACCTAGCTTTTGTTGGGGGCTCTTAGACAGATTTATGTTGCAAATAAAGAGCAAGGAGCCTGGCATGGTGATTTAAAACATGAGTTTGGCCAGGAAGCTGTAGAATTTAAAGATGGAGTGCAGACCTTGATTGCTGAGAAGGAACAAAAGAATAAAAAAGATGGCCTGGGGGCATCCCGAAAAGCAGTGGGCCTCCACCCTTTGCAGCCTCAGGCCTTCAAAACTGAAAGAGTTTGCTCAGAGAAAAAGGCCACAGAGTGCCACATTCCAGAGTAGTGACAGAGGCCACAGGAGGTCCCAAGATGGTGATATAGAGAAGCTGTTCCTCACAATCAGGTTTAGAGAGCTCAGCGATCCAGGCAGTCGACCCCTACGGCCAAGAGAGAGGAAAGCCTGGCTACTGCTCCAGTTGGCAGCAGACCTTGGCAGCATCAATGTGGTGTTGGTCTTAAGTACAAGAAAAGGCTAAGCTCGCCTGCAGAGAGCAATGTGTAAAGACGTAAGGGTGAAGCCGAGGAACATAGATCATCCAAGGAAAGCTATGGAAGTTAAGACCCCTGAAGGTGCCACAGGGGTGGAGTCACTCAAGCCTTTTGGAGCTTGCAACCAGGTTTCTTCAGATGCTGAGCATAGAACTCCAGGACTTAATGTTTGCCCTGCTGCATTTTGGACTTGCTCTGGTTCCAATGCTCTGTATTCCCCTGTCTGTAACTTTTGGAATGGTAATGTTTATCTTGTGCCTTTATATGTTGGAAGTGCTTAACCTTGTTTTCATTTGTACAGGGGTTACAGATAAGAGTTTGCCATAGATCTCAGAGGAGATTTGGGACTTGGACATTTCAATAGTGCTGAAACCATTAGGACTTTGACAACTTTTGGAGAGGGACTAAATGTCTTTTATATGAAGGATGTAAATGAGTTCTTGGGGGTCCAGGGGTGGAATGTATTGGGTGATATGCTATGTACCCCCAAGTCCTCATGTATTTTTGATGGGGCTGAGTCTGACACTTGTGATCAGTTTGTTGTCTAGCACTGGGATTGATGATGTGAGTGCTACACCCGCCCAGGGGTGGAGCTGAGATACAGTGTAAGGGAGGTGGGTCTTCCTCTTGCTCATTTCTGCCCTCTCCCTCGCCAGTGTGCTTGTGGCTTACAGCCACCATGAATGGCAGCTCCACCACATCATGCTTCCTTGGAGCCAGCTAAGTACGAACTGAAACTCCCGAGAAACTGTAAGAAATAAACCTTTCCTTCCCTAATTTTGGGTGTCAGGTATTTTGTCTCGGCAACGAGTGAAAAGTAACTCAGACAAAGATCTACTGAGACTACCTTTGGGGGAAACTGTATTAGTCTCATTTTTAGAAATGGTGCCACAGTAAGAAATATCAGAGACTCCAAGGTGACAAAAGGCAACAAATTGCTGTAAAAAATGATGCATAAAAAAGGACAGTCAAGATAAAATGACTGTATGTTCTACAGTGTAACAAAGGATACTTATCTCAGAAAAATGAATGGCCCAGGCTTAAATGTCAACTTAAGATTATTTTTACATAGTATCTTTTTGCTTGCTTTTTGAGATAGGGTCTCACTATGCTGTTCAGGCTGAACTTGAACTCATTATGTAGCCAAGGCTGGCCATGAACTCACAGCAAGCCTCCTGCCTCAGCCTCTCGAGTGCTGGGATTATAGGTGTGTGCCACCGTTTTAATTAGAAGAAAAATATAGTACAACAAGTTAAAAAAAATATCAGTTAGGAGAGAAAAGAGCCAAAAGCAGAAGAAACTAAGAAGGTAATAACAGATATATGAATAAAATGATTATATGTGAATGATGAAGCTCATGGATGCCCTAGTCGGTGTTCTGCAGCAGAACGTCCATAAATGAAAAATTCCAGCAGAAATAATGCTCCCACTCTGAAGAGTGTGGAAAAGAGCCTATGCTGAAAAAAAGAAGAAAAATCACAAATACTGTCAACTGTACTCCTCACAGAAGCCAGCATCTTCCTTCCCATTGCCTTTAGATTAGATAGATTCCTTTCTGTGAAAAGTCCAGATGAGTATTTTCTGGGGAGTTGCACTGTTTCAAGGGTTGAAGATACTTTTTAAATCAAAGAAAGAACCTAGGTACAGTAACATCCTTTTAGCCTTAAAGCAAACAGCACTACTGCTGGAATCGGGTGTCTAAAAACCAATTAGGGTCCAAAGAAACCTCTTAGCAGGGACCCCAGGTATCCCCAATTCAGCAGTGGTGAACAACGGCACTTCTTTCCTGGCTGCCTGTGCTGCCCTTCCTGAGATTTTTTCATTATATTATTATTATTACTATTATTCTGATGGCCAATTTGCAGCAATGGCCCAAAGCACAGCCTTGAATTTGGATTTCACACATTCGCACCCCTGCCCCCAGGGTAAAGCCGGTCACCTGCCAACGCAGACACCAGTCACATCCAGTGATGGAGAGCGGACACCGAGTCCTGTGTGCACAACCTGGTCAGCAGCCTGGGACAGAGTGACTTGGAATTTGTGACCCAACAAGAGACAGTCCAGATGGCCCAGGCGGGGGACACAGAAATGGGGCAGAAATGCGGCAGACTGAGCCCTCCCCGGAAGCAGTGCTGCTGGGAAAGCACCCCACCTACCCTAACGGTGCGGCTCCCTGCTGGAAAATAACATCCTCTGGAGGAACCAGGGCTCTGCCATGAAAGGCGGGAGGCTCTAAGTGAAGTGACGTCCCAGTCTCTCTTCCATGGTAACGGCCTGCCTTTTTTAACTGGCACTTCCCAACATTCTTACCAAACAATTAACACCATCTATACCAACATCTCAAACACACACACATAATAAGTGTAAGGGGTCGACTAAAGGGCCTGCGAGAATGCCAACTCCATGTGTCTGTTGGTGGCTGTTCTCCTATGTTTTCATTGAAAACCTTCCCATCCAAGAGCTTATTTTAGGTGGCCTATTGGATGTAAGTTTTCATCAATAGTTTGGTGACTGTGTTCATTTGTAAATCCAAACTTCTGATGAAACCCACTTTGAACACTAGAGCAGAATCAACCCTACCATTCATAGCTGAGGTCCCGTGAGTGAACGTGTTTTGAAAAATTTTGCTCCAAAGTGACACCTTGTGGCATAGGATGATAGTGGCCAAAGTCTTCTCTAGGCAAGAACAGCGTTCTGTACCAAAAGATCAGTGTGACAGTTACAGCGTTTCATGATGCCAACTCCTTTTTTAGTCTACCAAAGTTTATGAAATCCCGAGGCTATAAAAACTATCTTGTGCATATATGAGTGCTTTTAAAATCTGTAAATCAATTGACAATATTAATTTGTGACTACATAAATGCGTATTCAAATGTGGAATCATTCAGAGGTTTGTCATTAACTGCTAGGATTTTCTAGTTTCTTACTCCACCTCTTGGCCAAAATGCAATTCCTCTGCATGGCCAGCACTGTACCAGGCACCCACACCACTGAATGGAATGAAGGCACTATCACTTCCCTCCTTCCTGATTCCAGAGGCCCTGGAAGAGGATAAGTGAAGGAAAAAATCGTGAGTAAAATGATCCTATCTGCTTATAATTCTGGGAGAATAACACAGAAAGCTTCCAAGAAATATTGACATTCATTTCGGGCTGCTGCTAGGAACGAGCAGGACTTTCAAAGTGGCTCAGGGCATCTATTTTAAGGAGAAGGGGCTTAGCAAGGGACAGACTCCAGCACCTCGTGCATGCTGAAGCTGAGTGTGCACTCTACCAACGCGCTACCTCTCAGCTCGAAATGTTTTATCGGGCATTGCCTTTTCTGAAGGAAATTCCTTGAGCAACCTCTGCAGGAAAATGTGTAGCTCCCTTAACTCATGTCACCGGAAACTCCAATACCTGATGCAGTGAGATCAAACATCTAACGCTCTATTGGGCATATTTCGCACATCCCAAAAATAATTCAAAGATACCCATTAGTGATGGTTTTTTAAATGCGTCTAGGATTTCAGTAACTTTTCTTAGCTAAAACCCATACACTTTAAGAACTATTTTCAAAATATGCGCCCTCAGGAAGGCAGATCCATTGCAGTTGAGATGAAGCGTGCCCCCCGAAAGGCTCTTGTGCCCATAGGTGGGGCTTCTGAAAGGCTCCTGATGCGTAAGGATGACTTCACTGACTTGCTGCTAGGAGCCGGGGTCCGAGGTTCACAGCATCAGCCTGACAGCACCTAACACGGACTGAGGGTGACTGTCCATCGTCACACACAGGCTCGTGTCAGCATGTCACTGAGCTGTCACGACTCCTAGCAACATTTCCTTTCTACCAGTGGTACAGATTCCTCTGGAGAACCTGCCAAGGAGGAGAGCGCGATGAGCTAATAATCAATGCCTGCTCTTTCCAGTCCCACCTAGGTTCCTGACCTGCTTGGCCTTGAGATCAGCCTCACACTCAGCCCCCCCCCAAATCTAAAGAGGGTAATGGGACTTTCTAAGGACATGGACTCAATCCAAGACCTTAAAACTTCAACGTGTCCCTGAAACTGGTGCAGCACTCATGAAGCACTCTGGGTGGGGAGGCCGAGTCGAGCTGCTGGCCATGACCAGAACACCAGAAAGGCCACTGTTGTACTGCTGTCCCCCAGCCCCATACCCCTCCATCCTGCACGTGCCCTGCCACACCAAGATGGCTCAGCAAAGTGCAGTCTCTCTCAAAACCCATTCCTGCACCCAGCAGCCTGAGTCCCTGCACTGTTGCCCCAGGGTCACTCTTCTCCTATTCTGTCTTCTCTGACACTCAAGCAGAGAGAGGCTTTTGCTAAGAGCAGGGCTCTTGTTACTGATGCCACAGGCAGCAAAGACCTTAGAATGTATTTTCCAAAAGAGCAGAACAAATCCCATACAGGAAAGGTATTTCCTAAAGTACTTCGAGGAAAAGGAACAAAGGGACAGTAATTAAGGAGGGAAGCAGAGAAGGAGAATGTGTGTGTGTGTGTGTGTGCCCTCGTGTGCATATACTGCATTTTCTTTAACTATTCATGGGCATTGAGGCTGACTCCATGTTTTGCTACTGTCAGTAGTGCCACAGTACACTTGGACATGCGGCAGTTTGATGCCGATTCCATCTCCTTCGGGTATATGCCCAGAAGTGGGACAGCTGGATCACACAGTTGATCTGGTTTTAGTTTAAGGCATCTCTGCACTGTTCTCCACAATGGCTTTGCTAGTGTACATTCCCACCAAGAGTGTACAGTTGCCATTTCTCCACATTCTCACCAGTGCTTACTTAACCTATTTATTTATTTTGCCAATATCCATTCTAACTAGGGTGAGATAATATTGAATCATCTGAGTTCATTCATCACAGTCTCACTGTGGTTTGCCCCCACTCACTGCAACCCCCAGGGCCCAGGCTGCTACACCAGCTGCCACTAAGCACCAGTCTTCTTTGACCCAATGGTTGCTTTCCTGATGCTGCCAGGAGCCCTGGATCAGTGCATGCCTCACCAGGATGGAAAACTGACCCTCAGTAACCTGTGGTTTCAGGATCAGCAGGTGCCAGAGCCACAGGCCTGAGCTACACAGCTGCTTTCCCATGAGAACCTGGCTATCCTGTAACTCTGAAATGCAGCTGCTAGGGCCAAAAGCCTGCGTCACTTACCAGGCAAGGTCCCATCTGTGTCCCACAGCTCCGAGACCCCAGATACCAAAGCCACACTCTCTAGCACCACCAATACTCAATGAATAGGACCTCGGGAAGATCTTCACCTACTGCACCTCCAGGAACACAGATGCCAATACCTCAAGCCCCAACATAACCTGCACACAGCCCATAAGACTGGAGCTCATGACCCTGCAACCACTGCAAGTGCCAGACCCCCAGAATCACCTATGCTTCTCCCTTGGGGCATCGAAAAGGTGCCAGCTAGGTCCCACAGCTCCAGGACTGTGACTTTCAGTGCTACAAGCTACAGTACTACTTACAATCATCCCGCAGGACCTAGGGAACATTCCCTTTGTGACTCACAACCTCAAGCCTTTGACTATTGTGCCAGCAACATTAGTATCACCTGTAATCATCCTGCGAGAGCAGGGGAGAGTCACATCACATGCTGCAGCTCCAGAACTATAGTGACAGGTGCCACAGGCACAGGCATCTCCCATTCCCATTCTAAGGGACCTGCAGAAGATCACTGTCAAATCTGGTGATGCTGGAGCATGGCTGCTGATGCCACAACCCTTGACGTCACCTGTACTTGCCCCATGGGACCTGATATAGTCCCCTCCACATCATACAACCAACACCGTGGCAGCAGCTGCCACAAACACAAGTGCCATTCATTGCTCAACTTCAGGGGGCCTGAAAATACACACCATGGACACCGCAGAACCTGCAACCAGAGCAGAAAGAAACCAAGACTTGGCAACTGGCCCTTTTCTCTCAATTTTTTTTTTTCCTCTTGCCTTTTCTTATTCTTTTATTGTTCTTCTTCCTTTTTTTTCTTTTTTTTTCTCTCTTTTCTAAATGGCTGGGGAGAATTCCAGCCACAGAAAACTAATCTCATCCCCCAAGCTCAGAGTTCAGATAATTCCTCAAATACTCCTTCCTCCTTTCTTTTCTACCCTCTTCTCTGGTTTCCCAAACCTTGCATGACCACCCTTTGTCCTCCAGCCTTGCTTCTACTTCCTTCCCAGTTATCTTGGTTTTATACATTATCCTCCTTAAACTTCCTTGCCACAAGGTAAAACCACTCTACCACAAGGAAACATTTTGCATACAAACTCCTAATTTATGTTCAGTTCTGTTCCATAACTATAGTCTCTGCTCCTATGGTCTAAAGTACAAAATCAACAGTTGCCACAGTTTGTTAGTTTCTAAATTGCACTTGATATTATTGTTATTGCCAGTTTCACTCCTTTAGCCAGGATATCATATCTACTGTAACCGGTTGTTCCCCGTTCTGTAACAATATTGGGAAGCCCTGCGGTAACAGCTTCATCACAGCCCTACACCAAAGAACTGGGGATGGAGTCAAACAAATACCAATGTCTCACACTAAATTAATTGGGAAAGTAGGATCTTGGGACAGACACAAACCAAAAATTTCCTGTACACAGAAGACATCCTTGAAGAACAGATTTTTCCTAGAGAGGCCTTGATATGAGTGATATAACTACCTACTACAAAAACTCACAAGGGTCATCATAGAAAACAAAATAAAAAAATTTTTTAAATAGAAAATGATAAGATGAAAAAGTAAAATGCAATCTCACATTTTCAGCCCACCCAGAACAAATCCAGGAGACATCCATATAGAATAAATTTGAAATCACACACATGAAATTTCTGAAATCATAGCAACTGAAGTAAAGAAACAAATCCATGAGGTTATAGAGGAAATCAGATCAGAAATAATCTTTCAAGTAACAAAAAAGAAATGTCGACATTTATAAAGGAATTTCTCAGCAAGTCTAGAGTAGAGATAGATTTAAAAAATAGATGATGATAGGAAGAGGATGAAAACTATGAATGATCACGACAGGAAAGAAATAGAAAGCATGAAATAGATTCAAGCACATATTCAGAAAATTAAAAATTCCAATGAAAACTAGCAAAACTGCTTGAATAAAACTGAAGGCAGATTTTCAGACATTGAAGAAAGGATTGTGGCTAGTGATCAGGAAAGGAAAGATCTCTTGAAAATAACAAAAGATCAGGAAATAATTCAACAGTTGCAAGACAATGCAAAGAGAAATAATATAAGAATAATTAGTGTCAATGAAAAAGCAGGAGTCAACACAAATTACATAAAAATACTGTTTGCAGAAGTAATAGCAGAAAATTTCTCAAGCATGGAAAAAGAATCTGATATGTAGACAAGTGAGACATATAGAGCTTCGATTAGCCATAATCCAAATAAATTTACACCCAGACATAATAATCAAGATCCAGAAATTCAGCATAAGAACAGAATATTAAAAGCTGTTAGAGAAAATAAACAGATCACCTATAAAGGAAAGCACATCAAAATCATGGTAGACTGCTCAACACAAATTCTCAAGTCAAGAAGAGCTTGGAGTGAAGCATTTCAAGTCCTGAAAGAAAACAACTTCCAACCCAGATTGATGTACCCTGTGCAAAACTATCTTTGAAAATTAACAGAGAAGTAAGATACTTCCATGACAAAGAATAGCTGAAGAAATTCATCACTTTCAAACAAATGCTATAAAGGGTACTGAGAGATATTCTAGATATAGATAAAAATGAACACAATTCCAAGAACAGCAGCAGAAAAAAAATCACCAAGCAGGGCAAGCAATTAAACAGAGGGAAAAAGTAGGGAACCAACAGCAAGAAAATGTCATGATAAAGACAGTCAATCCGTATCAATTATAACCATCAATATAAAAGAACTCAATTCACCCATCAAAAGAAATAGACTGACAGAATGGATAAAGAAACAAAATCAAACAATACGCTGTATACAAGAAACACATTTAACTCAAAAACACATTTAACTCATAGACAAAAAGTCAAAGGATGGAAAACATCCATGCAATAGGAAACCAGAAAATAGAAGGGGTAGCTATTCTGTTTGCAGACAATGTACATTTAAAACCAAGAATGATCAAAAGAGATAAAGAAGGTCACTAAATACTTGTTAAGGGAAAAATACAAGAGGAAGAGATATCATAAATATATATGCACCAAACACATTAGCACCCAACTATAAGACAAATAGACATTAAAAAATCAAATAAGCAATAATACAATTGTTACAGGGGACCTCAACATCCCACTGTCACAAAGAGACAGATCAAATAGGCAAAAAATCAGCAAAGAACTGAAACAAAAACTTGTGAAAAAATGGACTTAGTAGATGTTTAGTGTGTTCGACCTAGCAACATCAGAATACACATTCTTCTCAGCTGCACACAGGACATTCTCTAAAACAGATCCCACTAACCCATAAAACATGCTTCAGTAAATGCAAAAGAACTAAAATTATCCCATGCATATTATCTGACTATAGTGCAAAGAAATTGGAAATTAATGACTAAAGAAACCGCAAAAATTCCATACACACATGGAAACTAAATAACACCCTCATGAACAACCAATGGGCCACAGATGAAATTAAAGAATTAAACAACATCTACGATCAAACAAAAATGCAAATACAACTTACCAGAACCTGTCAGATGCAATGAAAGCAGTCCTAAGAGGGAAATTTATAGAGGTGAATTCTCATATCAGGAAAACAGAACAAGCACCTCAGTTCTAGAAAAAGAAGAGCAAGACAAACCCAAAGCCCATACGAGGGAGGAAATTATAAAGATCAGAGCAGAAATTAACACAATGTAGACTAAGAAAACAACACAAAGAATTAATGAATAGAAGAGCTGGTTCTTTGAAACAATAAATAAAATTGTTAAACCCCTGGTCAACCTTATCAAAAAAAGGAAAGAAAAACTCAAATCCATGCAAAAAAGAATGAAAAGGTGAAATCACTATAGATGTTGTGGAAATTCAGAAGAACAGCAATACCTACTTCGAAAATCTTTACTCGCATAAGATGGAAAACACAGAAGAAATGGACACATTCCTAGAAACATATAAATTACCAAAGCTGAATCAAGAAGATATAAAAAGTCTGAATAATCCAATATCAGTTAATGAAATTGAAAACATAATTAAAAACTTAACTACAAAGAAAACCCAAGTCCTGATAGACTCATAGTTGAATTCTACAAGAAATTTAGAGAGGATTTCATGCCACTATTCCTCAAATTCTTTAATGAAATTGAAAGGTAAGCAATTTTCCCTAACTCATTCCTGGTGGCAAGTATTACCCTGATACAAAATCAGAGAAAGACCCCATAAAAGAGAACTACAGGCCAATCTCCCTAATGAACATACATGCAAAAATCCTCAATAAAATATTAGCAAACAAAAGGCAGCAAATCATCAAGAAGATTATACACCATGACCAAGTGGGATTCACCCCAGGAATGCAGGTTCAATATATGCAAATCAATAAACATAGTATACCATATCAACAGAGCCAACAACAGAAATCACATGATCATCTCAACAGAGGCAAAAAAAAGTTTTTGGCAAAGTCCAACACTCATTCATGATAAAAACCCTACAGAAAATCAGAATAGATGGTCTTTATCTCAATCTGATAAAAACCATCTATGAGCCAGGCATGGTGGCACACGCCTTTAATCCCAGCACTCGGGAGGCTGAGGTAGGAGTAGCGTTGTGCGTTTGAGGCCGGCTTGGGCTACAATGTGAGCACAAAGCTGGACTGAACTACATAGTGCCACCGTATCTCAAAAAACTAGGGCCGGGAGTTTGGCTCAGTGGCTTAAGTGCCTGCCTAGCAGGTGCAAGGTTGTAAGTTTGATCCCTGGTGCCAAAAAAAAAAAAAAAAAGTCATTATGACAAATCAATAGCCAAAATACTAAATGGACAAAATCTGAAAGCTTTCACTCTAAAACCAGAAACAAAACGAGGATATCCACTATCACCACTCTTATTCAATACAGTTCTGGAAACATTAGCCAGAGCAGTTAGACAAGAGAGAGAAATAAAAGGAATAAGGGTAGGAAAGGAAGAAGTTAAACTATCATGGTTCTCAGATGACATTAATACATACAATGTTCATGTTTTAGGGTGTTACTTAAAAATAAATTGCAAAACCTGATGAAATAAAAAATGAGATATAACTATACCATATACATGAATAAAATTTGCATGCACTTGAATACATGTTACAAAAACATATAAATGAAACTTCAATATCAAACATATTATGAACTTTACCTGTTGGATGGAGAGCTATGACATCAAGCAACATGAGCAAAAGACCAGAAGGAAGCACATAGATTTTTTAAAAAAAACATGCTTCTTAGAAGAAAATAACAATTCTAAGACAGTAGAGCATTACAAAGTCTTCAAGGAATGAGTAGATCAAGAATTTTTACTGCCAACCTAAGTTAAAAGTTACAACCAAGTATTTTTTAAAAGAAAACAGACCATATGGTGAAATAATTTTAAAGCCTTAAAAAGATAGCAAAACATACAATAGTGACAGAACTAAGAAACGTCTGATTAGTAAAAATAGGCATAACTCATATTTGAAAAGAAACATTTAAAATGAAGAGTTGCCTGACAAACGTAAAGAAAACGGAAGGAAGGAAGGGGAAAAGAAAAGAAATCCAAAATTAGATAAAGGAGAACTCCAGCCAAAAAGTATTAATTCAACAAGAACAAAAGGGTAAGGAAGTAGATCATTTTATCCTACTTCAAAGAAATCATCATAAATAACTTCTAAGGGAAATGACAAAGTACAAACAGATGAATGGATGAGGATTATTAAACACAGAAGAAAGCAACGTACCATGAACAGGAGGCAGCAGAAACAAATACAGAAAGGTTCAATAATCCAGAAAACTTTAGGTACTATAATTCTAACACATACATTAAAAACATCTACTCTCTTTAAACAAAACCTAGCTTTAAAATATCTGTAGGGAATCAGGCAATATGCAAAATGACCCAGCAGACCTATAAAGAACTGAATGATTTCTAGAAACGAAAATATAATGATAAATGACAGTTATGATAGCAGTTACAGGTGAAAAGGTAGTTGTGAAAGAAATAACATTACCTAGTATGCAAATAAAGCAAAAAAAAAAAAAAAGAAAGAAAGAAAGAAAAATAGGCCAAAGTGGTTAAGACACATGGAGTGTATGAGAGAGAACAGAAGCGATGATCAAGAAACACAGTGAAAGCCATAATCATAATGAAAGATTATGATTCTTCTTTTAGCAATTTATAGAAGATCACTAAAAAAATTAGAAAATAAGATTTGAACAGTATAGCTAGAAATGTTATCCAGTAAATATACATATGCTACGAAATCTAGAATGCATATACTTTACCTAATAATTGTGAAATACATTCATTTAACCACAAATTAACTTTTTAATTAGCACATACTGTACTAAGCTATAAATACATCTCAAACTTTCAAAGGAAATAAGCACACAGATCATGTTCTCAAGCCATAATGCAACCAAACTAGAAAAAATAGAAAAACAGTTAGGAAAACCCTACACTTTTGGAAATTAAGAACCACACTTTTGCTGGGCATGGTGGCACACCTGTAATCCCAGAACTCAGGAGACTGAGGTAGGAGGATCGTCATGAGTCAAGGCCAGCCTAGGGTACAAAGTGAATTCAAGGCCAGCCTGAACTGCATAGTGAAAGCTTGTCTCAAAAAGACAAAAAACAAAACAAAACAAAACACTAGACTTTTAAGCATACTTTGGATCAATGAAGAAAACAGTTTAACATGGCATTTAAAACTAAACAAATATTACATATTACAATATGAGAGTTACCTAAGGCAGTATCTAAAGAGAAATGTATAGCATTAAATGTATTAACATAGAAAATAATACACTGTGTGAATTTTTGGTAGGAAAGAATTTCATATAACCACAAAGATTCATGAATTAAAATTCAGTAAACCCAAAAACTTTCATCTGTTAAAAAAATGATCACAAACAAACCATCAAGAGACAGAAGTACAAACCACAGAAAGAAAGACGATCTTACAACGTAGATAAGCAAGAAGTGCCCAGAATTGGGAAATGATGAACTGCCGGGGGTAGATATAAAATGACAATTCTGTAGACAGTTGAGCAAGACATTTTGGACACTATATGAGCAAGGAAATTGGCTAATATTTAAAATGATGTGAATTTGAGATCAGGGATATTTGAATTAAAACTTCAATGTACACATGCCAGAAGCTTAAAATACCAAGAGTTGTTAAGGAAATAAAGCAACAGACGTCTCATACACAGCTGGCAGAAAGAAAATTGATACAACCATATTAAAAAA
>RJWM01033357.1:0-20553 GCA_004363535.1 Dasyprocta punctata
ATTAGTTAGTCCAAAAGATGTCAGAACACCGGAAAGGTACTAGTGTGTTTAACCTCATTATTCATTTTGGTTTTGAGATAAGGTATCACTATGTTGCCCAGGCTGGTCTCAGACTCTCTAGCTCAAGTGACTCTCTTGCCTCAAGTTCCCCAGATATCTCCCAAAATAACACGCCACTATACCCAGCAAGAGCTTAGCTTCAGATTAAGGAAAATTGCACCAATGCGGTGGCACCAGATTTAGTAACAGAGTAAGAATAAATTAGTTTCTAGCAAACATTTTTAGTGATTATGCATTTGCAGAGCACCTGGAAAATTCATATGTTGTATATGTTTACCAGTATAGGCAAAGTGTTCTGGTTTTAGGTTGGATAATAAACAGTAGTACTCAATCATATTCTCCTCTTTCATGATAGTTCAAAATGTTTTCTCTTACATCTTCTCAGCCTTTTTTCCCCCAGCTTTCTTGTTCTTCTGGTAGGTCATAAAGTTTTTCCCTGTTGAAATCTGGGCCTCCCCCACTGATCTCAAATAATCCAGCAAGTTAGGAAAAACTATAACAAAAAAAAAAATGCAAGTTATACATTATTTCACTGTTACATATTATTAAGCATAAAGATTCTTTTCATAAAAGGCCCAGATTATAAATTAAATGAAGATAAATTTGGATTCAGTCCATTTCTTTGTGTTTTCTTAAAAAAAAAAAAAAAGTTACAAAGAGAATTTACAACTTTATTCAGTGCATAATTTGGCAGTGGGGACTAGTCTCATGGGTTGCACTGCCATCTTGTGGCCGATTGGGGGTACTGTCATTATCTACCCATAGTACAGATTTCTTCCAGGTATAAATGAATGTGACATAGGTTTTCGGTTGGAAATAATCTATTCCTTGTACAAGCTGTTCTTCAATATCTTACTAAATCACATATTCTTAGGTACTTATCTTTCAAGAGGCAATCAGTGAGACCTGTAATAACTGTATTCTTTTTTTTCTTTTTTCCTCCTCCTCTTCCTCTCCATCCTGCTTCTCCTCCTGCCCCTGCTTCTTTTTTTCAGTTCTGGGAGCTGAATCCAGAGCCTTTACTGAGCTATATCTCCAGCTTTTAAAAACACTTTTTTATATACAGGCCTCTAACTTGCCCAGACTGGGTTTGAACTTTTGATTCTCCTGCCTCAGCCTCCCACCATGCCTGGCTCTTATCCTTATGTTAACTTTCACGGCAGCTTCCCTGACTCCTTGGCTAGTGGGTGCCCCCTCACACACTGTCCCCGCAGGGCTGTCCTCTCCTTGTAATTACCTGTCTGACCAACTTCCTTGGTAGAGGCTGAATTCTTGGTGTGGAGGTTGGGGGGCAGGGCAGGGCAGGGTGGTGCTCACACTGTTTACCTAGAACAGTCCTTGGTACATAGCAGGCGCCCAGCAAATATTTGCTATATTAAAGAATCATTTTATTGAGCAGCACCTGCATTTCACATGCATCTAAATACTTCCCGATAAGCCAGATCTACAGACCTTTAAAATTTCATCTAACCTAAAGCATTGTTAAACTGTTTCTAAGACACTTAGGAATCACAGCTATGTTGTAGGTCTTTTTTGCGGCACCGGGGATGGAACTCACAGTCTCACGCCTGCCAGACAGGCGCTTAAGCCACTGAGCCAAACTCCCAGTCCTAGTTTTTTGAAGCAGGGTCACACTATGTAGCTCAGGCTGGCCTTGTGCTCGCGTTGTAGCCCAAACTGGCCTCAAACTCACAACGCTCCACCTACCTCAGCCTCCTGAGTGCTGGGATTAAAGGCGTGCACCACCACGCCTGGCTATGTTGTAGGTTTTATAACAAGCAATGAACTTAAAAAGCAGTATCCATGTCTCGAATTTCTGTCTTTGCAGTACTCAGACACCGACTAGTTAAGGGTGTCTCTTAACTAGTCACTTGAAAGTAGACCTCATGTACCCAAGAGACAGGATGGGTGTGTGTCTATTACCAAGATGGAGCCAGAACTGCATCTCCAAGGCAGTTCTCTCTCCAGCTGGGAACCTCAAATTGCCTTCCTAGAGCCCCTCTGGATGGTGGAAGATGAGCTTGGGAGGGAACCAGGCCAAATAGGCACCTATATTTCTGCATTTGCAGAGCTTACAGCAGGAGGGTGCAGCCCTTCCCAATGGCTGGGAGTCTTTGGCTTCCACTCCGCCAGCTGGACAACTGCAGAACAGAAAATCACAGCTTCTCTCAGTTGTCTCTCTTTTCTTTCTACCTGCAGGTACTACACTTTCACATTAGAGACTTCGACATATAAAAACCCCTCTGCACACAGACAGGACAAAAGCACAAGGTCTGCTTTTACAGCATCAATTCACACTCTTGTATCTTTCTGTTTAAGCTCTGGGCTTTCCTGATATTCTCAGTAGCTAGGAAATTCAGGGACTGATATTCTCCGTAACCAAAAACTCAAGGTGTACTTTTGGAACTCCCCTCTCATCTCCTTGTGGTTACCTATTTAAATCTCTCTCAGTCACTTTCTCATTGCTGGGACACAACACCCAACACCCACAAGTTAAAGAAGGAAAGGTTTATTTTAGCTCAGTTTGTAGATGTTTCAGTCCTTTGTCATCTGGTTCCAAGATGCACATGACAGAGGGCATGATGTGGGAGAAACAGCTCAGGGCATGGCAGACAGGAAGCAGAGAAATAAAGGGAGGAGGAGGGAGACAGACCTCCCAGGCCATGCTCCAGGGGCCCACCTCCTCCCACCAGGCTTTCCTTCCACTCCAACAACATATTCAGCTATAAATTTAGCAGCAGCCTAATCTAGTATTGCGCCTCCAAAATCCAGTCACCTCCCAAAGCCTCACCAATGAGCACATGAGGCTTGGGGAAGACATCTAGATATAAATAACAAACCCCAAATTTTCCCAATATCTTCAGTAGCTAGAAAAGTATTTTCATATTACTATATCAGTAGTATGCCGCAGATCCTACTTTTACTCCTCTATTCTCCCATGCTGTTTTAAAAAATCCTGATTGTCAAAGGCAGATCTACTGCTTTTAGCAAGCTATGGCATAAGCTGAGTTTAAAAAATCTTACCTATGCAAATTCAGCATTGAAGCAATGAGAATATGCTAAAAATGTTATTTCTTTGAGTATCTTTAAAAATAACTTCTTAGACCACATACACACAAAAGCAGAGAACAGAGATAGTTTAAGTATTGTCTGCAGACTGGCATCGGGCCAGAAATTGCTCATTATAGGTCTGTATCAAGATAAGTACTGGAATTGAGAACATGGTTTAGAAATTTTTACAGTAATTTGACTTTGTCCTTACATCCAAGTAAATGATCAGTGGTTGCATCTAGTTGAGCAAGTATAGAAGAGGTTGGGTTCTGGGAAACTTGGTGAGTTCATCACGCAGTGTAAGCTTTGAATCAGTTTTAAACTGCAGGACCACATAATTTGCAATGCAATGGAAAACCAAACTGGTTCTGTGCCACAGATAGTTTGAGAAGCACTGCCTTAGAATTTATGTGAAAGGAATTCTCAGTCACATTTAACAAAGATTAAGTTCCTTGTACCCAATAAACAGCAAAATCCATGAAAGATCCGTATGAGGAAAATAATTCATTTTGTCATTGTGGGAAATATCAGAGGCGGACATAATTCCTTCCTACTCACTGGAGGCAAAGCTGGCAGAGAGAAAGGAAAGAGGATGCCCTGCAACATATCCATGCTCTCTCCACAAGTCTACCTGGTGGGCTGCCACATCTGCCCACAGTCATAGCAACCTCCAAATCCTTACCATCCAGAGGCAGAGGTCTTCTCAGAAGTGGCTCGGTGGTATAGCAGTTACTTAGCATGTGCAAAACCCTGGGTTCAATCCCCAGCACTGCCCCGCACCCGAAGTCTTCAATATGGCCGCAATCTATACATCTGTACTATGGGAGAAAACACAGGGATTGAGATGAGGAGTCACCAGACTGTCAGGGGAAACTAGAAACCTGGACGCCGAGATATCTCAGACCCAACAGCAGTGACTAATCAAGAGCTACATTCCATTTGTGAATACATGTGTAGGGAACCCAGGAACTGGCTCTAACTAGCAACAGAGATTTATTCTCCTGGTCACTCTACCTGTGCTGATAACAGAAGCAGGTCATTTCTGAGTCCTTGCCATACTCTAGCCGTTCAGAAGATGCTGTCTCCCAAGCTCCCGGGACAGCCAGGGACAATCGCCTGGCCCAAAGGCAGGCAGCTTGGCTGGCCAGCAGTCTACTTTGGCCCAGAGACATCATCAGATGAACTAAGGCTAGCTTGTGGTGGGCACTGGGTCTGGAAGGCGAGCACCAGGGAGCAGAAGTAGCTATTTGTTAGTAGAGGCACTGAGTCTACAAAGAGAAGAGAATGGGGCACACATGCAAAGAAAAGCACAGATTAAGAAACAAGATCTAGCTCCTTCAAGAGAGCAGCTAACTGTCTGGAGAACTAAGCAGTATCCATTTGGGGCCTTGTATTAGTGTTCTTCAGAGACACAACCAATAGGATATACATAGGTTGACACGTGAGAGATTTATTGGAAGGGATGGCTCGCACGACTTGGGGTCTGAGAAGCCACATGCCAGGGGCTATGAGCTGAACACCCCATGATGCTAGTACCGTGGCTCAGTCCAAATCTGAAAATCCCAAAAGCAGTATGCTGAGGGAGTGAGAATGATACAGACCTGAAGTCCAAGGACTGGGAAAGCCTGGGGTTCTGATGTTCAAGGGCAGGAGAGGAAGTGTGTCCCAGTTGCCAGAGACACATATTTGTCTTTCCTGGTTTTGCTTTCCCCAGAAGCCCACTGACTGAATGGTGCCGCCTCCACTGAGGGAAGCTCTTTCTGCTTTCATCTGCTCATACTCATGCTGACCATAACCCGAGGCCCCAGAGAGACTCCAAATCATGCTTCACCAGGTTTCCAGGTATTCCTTCATTTGTCCAGTTGACACCTAAAAGTAACCATCATGAGGGGGACTGCTGTAATTAGAACCTGTTGGGGGGAAGGTGCTGTTAAAGTGACTGTAATTATGAAAGACTGCACAAATGCACGGTTCTCTGACTACTGAACAATCCAATGAAGCAATCTGTGTATAGACAACTTGCTGGGCCCAGGATACCGGAAATCTATGTGAGGGCAGGAATGCAGTAAGAGTGAAGCTGCACCGCAGTAAGAAATGACACCAGATTGTACCTCAAATCCAAAGGAAAAAATGGGGAACTGGGCATGGGGGCGCACGCCTTTAATCCCAGCACTCGGGAGGCTGAAGTAGGAGGAGCGTTGTGAGTTCGAGGCCAGCTTGGGCTACAATGGGAGTGCAAGACCAGCTTGAGCTACATAGTGTGACCCTGTCTCAAAAATCAGGGCCAGGAGTTTGGCTCAGTGGCTTAAGGGCCTATCTGGCAGGCATGATGTTGTGAGTTTGATCCCCGCTGCCACAAAAAAAAAGGAAAAAATGAAGAGAAAAAAACTGTCTCATAAGATTGATAAAATAAATACCATGAACACGTAACATGTGGTTTTTTTCTCTCAGCTTCTTTAAACTACATAAAATTACATCTGTAATGACAGCATATTTTGGGGTTTATAACATAAACATGCAATATGTTTAATACTACCAGTACCAAAGGGGGAAGAGGGATTAGAGCTTTTAAGAACTGTCACTGTATCTTACCAATTTATTATACATATGAAGCAGATTTTGACTAGTTGGATGTATTTTACAATCCCTAGAGTAACCATTGAAAAACAGCCTCAAAAATACACAATAGCCTCAAGATGAATCTATTATGTTTCACGAACATGTACTACATAATAAAAAAAGACCCTGAGACTGTCCCAAGCATGACATCTCAAGGAGACTGAATTGTCCCCCAAGCCACACGGACTTCTTCCACAGGGAGCTACCTTGCAAAACCAGAACTGAGTCAATGATCAACCAGGCCTGAGGCCACCTCAGCCACTCCATCCGAACTGGCCTCATTCCTTTAAGGGGCCGGTCTGATATTCACCGTCAGGGTTATGCCCCCTTTGGCTCTCAGGCTGAAGTTGCTTTCTTGTTTTCTCTTACTTTAGAGCCCCACCTAATAAATCTGCCTATGCCTCTCAAAAATAAAAAAGAGGGGTGAGGGGTGTAGCTCAGTGGTAGTGCTTGCTTAGCATCCACAGGGCCTGGCTTTGATTCAGCAGTGTGCACACACACACAAAGGCCAACAAACACATGAAAATATGCTCAACATTATTAGCTATGATGAAAATGCAAATCAAAACCAGAGTTGCCACTTCACACCCACTGGGATGATTAAAATAAAGATGAGCCAGGCATGGTGGCAACTGTCTGGAGCCCTGTAATTCCAGTTATCCAGAAGGCTGAGCAGGAGCAGGAGGGTTTCAAGTTCAAGGCTCACCTGGGCAATTTAGGGAGATTTTGTCCAAAAAAAGAAATGGGGAGGGGTTGGGATACAGCTCAGTGGTGCAACATCCCTGGGTTTAAGGCCCAGTACTGTTTTTTGTTTTGTTTTGTTTTATTTTTTGCGGCACCAGGGATTGAACTCACAACCTTACACCTGTCATACAGGCGCTTACGCCACTGAGCCAAACTCCTAGCCCCAGTTTTTTGAGGCAGAGTCGCACTGTGTAGCTCAGGCCGGCCTTGTGCTCGCGTTGTAGCCCAAGCCAGCTTTGAACTCACAATGCTCCTCCTACCTCAGCCTCCTGAGTGCTGAGATTAAAGGCGTGCGCCACCATGCCCGGCTAAGGCCCAATACTGTTAAGATTAAAAAGTAAAAAAATTAAAAATTAAAAAAAAAGAAGAGGAGGGAAGGAGGGGGAGGAAAAAGAAACAAGATAATGTCGGTGGGGACATGAAGAAATTGGAAGTCTTGTACTCTGTTGGAAGAATTATGAAATAATACAGTTGCTCTGAAGACAATCAGGCAGTTCCTCAAAAAGGAAATGACAGTTACTATATGGTTCAGCATTTCTACTCCCAGTTATATGCTCAGGAGAAATAAAAACATATGTCTGCACAAAAATTTTCACACTAACTAAAAAGGAGTAACACATGCTTCGACATAAAAATCTTGAAAATGTTAGGCTACATAAAAGAAGCCAGAATATGCAAATACAAATACAGACTACTGGTTGCCTAAAGCTGGGGAGGATGGGGTGGTTGGCGGGGATAGCCAAAGGGTATGGGGCTCCTTAAGGGGGTGATGAAATGCCTTCAAATCGATTGTGATGGCAGGCAGTCACACAGCTCTGTGGATATGCTAAAACCGCTGAACTGTTCCCTTTACATGGATGAGTTGTATGTCATGTGAATTATATTTCAATAATATATTTCAATAAAGTTATTTATTTATTTTTTCTTTTGTGGCACCGGGGATTGAACTCACAACCTCGCGCCTGCCAGACAGGCGCTTAAGCTGTTGAGCCAAACTCCCAACCTGTTTTTTGAGGCAGGGTCGCGCTATGTAGCTCAGGTTGCCCTTGCGCTTGCATTGTAGCCCAAGTCAGCCTCAAACTCACAACGCTCCTCCTACCTCAGCCTCCCAAGTGCTGGGATTAAAGGCGTGTGCCACTACGCCCGGCTCAATAAAGTTATTTAAAAAGTTCATACATGAATAAAAGACAACTTAAAATTCTGAAAATTTTTATTATGATAAAGTAGAACAAGGAGGCAATTAAGCAGGAAATAACTTCGTTCTTGATAAAAGTGTTATAAAATCCAAAATAAACTAGCTTATAATCCAACTCCTTTAAAGGATTTATGTTCACTGAAATTAAGTTTTATACTTCTGTAAAGATGTAATCTTAGTTACAGGAGGGACATGTTTAATCTAAATACACACTGTATACATGTTACTCAGAGGACAATATGCATTAACAGTAGTTGTATTCACCTTTGTTAAATAGCTGCACAAAGCCATTATCTTAAAACATGAAGAAAGGGTAGCTCAGGAGACATTTCAAACTATACATCTGGAGGGCATGTCTCTTTGTGATACCATTATTCTACTAAGTAGATACAGTGGTCATGAGTTAAGTGTATCTCTTACAGAATTGCATATAGGATTACATATGTCAACACTAAGATGTTCCACATTCTAAGAGATTTAAAAACAAAAATGATTCAAAGACACCTTTATACTAAATTTCAACAAATTTGGTTACAGAAGGTATTTTTTATTACATAAAACATGTAAGTATGCTTAGAAACCTTAGCAGACAAAAAATAGTTGAGTTATATATTCCTTTGCAGTTTTCATATCTAATTTTTACAGTATTAATCCCACACATAAAAACTTAATAATTTCAGTAGAAAATGGTTTGATTTTACTCACAACTTTCAGAGCCATAATTTTAATACATACTGAAATCTAAGACTATTAGCAAACAGCAATAATCAAGACTATGTACTTTAAAAGTTGGACAAGTGAAGAAAGAATATACTGAGATGCTAATCAGGAAAGTTATTTGCTTCATAAAAGATTCTTAAATATGTAGAATAATTATAATTAGTAACAGTTCTTTAAATATTCATGCATCAAAAACAAATTTAGCAAAAAAGCAACTTCCGCACAACATTTAAAAACACCAATCAGTTGAAAATAAGCACTATTTTTAGCCACAAACAGCATGAAAATCTTCTAATAGTTCAAAAATGGAAGGGCCCTAAAACAACGGATTTCTCAGAGACAAAATAAGATAGCTATTAAAGAAATTAATAATCTATTTTTAAGCACTTTTTTCAGCCGCAAGTTGCAGCCCACTTGGACTTCTATTTCTGCTGCTCTGAGCCGAAGCAGACTGTGTGGAAGAGTGCTACAACACAAACTGGCAATTTCAATCAGTGTCCTTGGAAAAAATGCTGCCTACATACACAAAAAGTAATGAAGAAAAAGTTAGTGCCCCGGTAGAATACACACTCCTTCACCTGCAAAACTACCATTTCAACAAAAAGAAACATAAACCAACAGAGTCAATTTATACAAGTTATCAAATAAATTTTATTTTTACATTGTTTGGCATCTGGAAAGCTAAATAAACTAGGAAGCTAGACATCCTTAACAAAGATTTGCATATCACTTAGCTGAGGTTAATAGTGACAACAGCTGAGGGAGGATGTTTTAAAAACTATTTTGCAGTGCTGGGGATTAAACCCAGGGCCTTAGGCATGCTAGTCAAAGGTTCTATCACTGAGCCCCTCAGTCCCACTCTTTTTGGTACTGGGAATCGAACTCAGGACCTTGCACTTGCCAGGCAGGCATTTGAGCCACTGAGCTACATCCCTGGCCCAGTTCCATTCTTTTATTAAATTACCAATGTTTTCTTAGGGAAAATGGGAGAGAGGCAGGGGATATAGGTCAGCGGCATAGTGTATGCCTGGCAAATGTGAGGTCCTGAGTTCAATTCCCCAAATCAAAAAAAAGTAAAATAGGAGAGAATGTTTTTGGGAAAATAAAAAGTAAACTTAGAAAGAAGAAGGCTCTTAATTCAATGACTTGCAATATCAAGGAGAAAGCATGTTTTGTTGAGAGATTCCTCTACCCAAAGCTAATAAACATTGCTCCTTTAATAGATTTTTTTTGGTACTGGAAATTGAACTCATGGCCTCATGCTTGCCAGGCAGGTGCTGTGCCGTATCAGATCACTGGCAACAGATCTTTATTATCAAATATAACAACTGTAAATCACCAAGTGTAATTACCTGCAGGTCATTTGTTACTCTACAAATAAAGAAATAAATGCTTCCAATTCAGATTTCCAGTACAGTACTATTATTTTAGTTACAGTTAAAAGCAAAAGCAAATAAACTTGTCTCTCAAATATTACTTCTTTTATAAAGCTTGATTTTCTCTTTCAATTGATATTGAATGAAAATTCATTATAGTGCTTAAAAAATTCAATTAAGCATTTATCTCAAGGGCTGGGAGTTTGGCTCAATGGCTTAAGTGCCTGTCTTGCTGTGAGTTCGATCCCCAGTACCACCAAAAAAAAAAAAAAAAAAAGTAAGACATTTAGGGGTGGGGATTTAGCTCAGTGGTGTAAGCACCTGCCTGGCAGGCACCAGGCTGTGAGTTCCACTCTTGGTACCAAAAAAAAAAAAAAAAAAAGAATTTCTCCGAACCTATTTTATTTAAGGGGTTGACAGAAGCAAAACCAACATATTTATATGACAAACAAAACATAACAACCAAAACTAACTCAGTACATGTGATTATAATACAAGTCAATAAAAATTTAATTAAATAGTTCATGCTACATAGAAAGTAGGTTGCTCTACTTCCCCTTCAAAATATGCAAGCTGACTTTTAAATTACATTTTTTACATGCTCTAATCACAAGTACAATGTGACAACTCACTCTGTACTTAGGTAGTTATGGTAATATTTTCATAAAGTTTGAAGCCAAATACAAGTGAGTCATTACTAAGATGTGCAGAGTCACCTGAAGTACATTGCCTGCAACTATTTGAATACAGTTAAAGCAATTATATAAGTGTAAATGAAAACCAACAAACAAATGCGTCAGCTACATGCACCATCAAACAGTTCTTAAGCTCCAAAAGAGCAGAGCATCCTTAGAGTTACTCTAAGAATAAATGTACTTTAGGTGTGTGTGTGTGTGTGTGTGTGTGTGTGTGTGTATACTACAGAAAATAAAGTCAAATAGGAAGATATTCCCTTCTAATGGAGCAATTTAGAGTTCCAAAAATAGTATTTTTACAGTACTCTAACAAGTAAAGTTTGAAAACCTATTCACTGAACAGGTATATAAGGCAAAACCAATCATGCATGTCATCTTATTAAAATGATACATCTAAAGCTCTGTCTATCCTGAATCTCCTTCAAAGGCCAAATTAGTTGTTTTAGAATTCTTTTCACAAATGATCACAAAAACTTAAACACAGCACTTAAGAGTATAAAACTGTGTTTTGAAGTTTTCTTATTTTTTTTCTGGATGCTTAAAATTCTGTCATAGGTTCATATACAATATCATTTGTATTTTAGAGTAAGTGTATCTGTATACAGAGGTATGCTACCAGCATTCACATGAACCTTAGAAACCAGTGTACGTCATAGCATACATATCCTTATTTTGACAAAGTTTTAATTTTTTACTTAATACTTACATAGAAAACATGTGAACAGATTGTATACTCTATATCTGTATTTTTTTAAAAAACCTGAACAACATTCTTTAAAATGTCCACTTAAAATATGTATTTTATATATAAGTAACAAGAGTTATTGTTTTATCATGATTAAACTGCTATCAAATTAATGGACATAAGTGAAAAAGATAATCACTTAATAGACAGATATAAAAATAATAACATTCAATAAACTGCACTATGTATTACTAAGAAAGGGCTCACTTTTATAAGTAGCGGATGAGAGCAGTAGCAAGAAAAGTTGTAGATATATCTTTATGTATATCCTTAAAATACTTTCTATAATTTTAATTTTAATTTAAATGTCACAGATTTTCAACTAACATTTAAATTAGTTTACTACAAGATTTCAGTTCATTAAACACCTTCAACAATCTGTTTAAAGAATTATCTTTCCTTATGTAATTATATCACACTATGTATTTATTAAAATTATGTTTGAGAAATATACTGACCCTGAACACATTCAAATTCAAGATCGATATTATAGAATGAAGATTTATGAGGAAACACTGAAATAAGTGAAATCTTAAGGAAGAAACCTGTCTGCAATATTGAAGTGAGAGATCTGACATTTTGTTCAAGGACAGTAACACCTGATCTTCTATTTCTCACAAGACACTGAGCCCAGTTAACAGCGGGGGGAAAGGAGCAGCAGCATTTCAAGTGGCTGCGGTTTGATCTGCATCAGACATCAAATAGGTAGAAGAAAACCACATTTTACTTCAGGAACAGTAAGTCTTTGAAATGAAGGCTCTGTTGTTTTTCAAGACTGGAAGGATATCACAGTGTTAATTTTATATACAAAGTAAGATCTGTTCCAGTATACCCTAGTGAAATAATTCACATATGGAGAATAGTTAATTTTGACCTCATGACAAAATCGTCCATATTTTGAGTAAGTTAACTTGTCACCTTCTTCACAAACCACCTATCAAGAGATGAGAAGTGTAACATTAAAAAGCTTATTGATCCATGTACAAGTGATTGTATTTATACTGCTAAACACAAACTACAAAATATCTCACATGAACCTCTTCAGAAGTGATTGATGATACCCACTAAACTCCAGAATTTCTCAGCAGTGAGAAACCAGTATAAAGTGTAACCAATTTTTAAAAGATTTAATCCTAAAATGCAGCAAGCACTGTTTTCATAACCCTTCATGATTACTCAGAAGAACTATATACAGAGTCTAATAAGGCTGAGAAATAAACACATTATATTTCCACTGTATATTCAAACTCTTCTCACATAGAACTGATTCATAATTATTTAGTAAGCAACTAAATTTGTGTACAGCCTTATCTAATGCAAAGCCCCACATCCTTACCTAATATTCAGTAAGACTGCTTAGCTTGCTTGAAGCATTTCTTTTTTTATATAATAAATGCTAGCTGGCATAGTGGCGCACACCTTTAATCCCAGCACTCGGGAGGCTGAGGTAGGAGGAGCGTTGTGAGTTCGAGGCTGGCTTGGGCTACAACGTGAGCACAAGGCCAGCCTGAGCTACATAGTGTGACCCTGTCTCAAAAAACTAGGGCTGGGAGTTTGGCTCAATGGCTTAAGCACCTGCCTGGCAGGCATGAGGTTGTGAGTTCAATCCCTGGTGCCACTAAATAAATAGATAAATAAATAAGTGCGTGCATGCTAAGTACTACTGTAATGCATATGAAAGATGTCAGAGAGCCAACTTCAAGATTAAAAGGATGAGTTATCTTAACTCTAGGGCAGGCATTACATGAAAGAAGTAGCTTGATCTTCAAAATAGAGCAGAAAGGTAGGCAGCCAAGAGCAGAACAGAAAGGCTCCAGGCAGTAGATAGCTATTCAGCAGGAATTACTAACAATGCCTAACTGCATTGCATTCTGCCACCAATAAAACAGAGTACAGCCATCAAGTACCAACAGAGAGCTGGGCGTGGTGGCACAGGCCTGTAATCTCTGCACTCAGAAGGTTGAGGCAAGAGGATCACTGTGAGTTCAAAGCCAGCCTGGGCTACACGGTGTGTTCAGGGCCAGACTGAACTGCACGGTCAAACTCTGTCTCAAAAAACCAAAATAAAAAGTACCAACAGAGATAATTCAAAATATAAGCAACATAAAACAAATAACTTTATATCACAGGCTTAGGGAAACATGAAGAAAAAAGTTGGCAATTTCTAAAACTAATTTCTGAACACCAAACTGGTCTTAGATGATAAAATAAAGAACTATGATTATTCAGGAAAGGACAAAAAAATCTTGACTGCAACCTCAACAGAATATGCACTACCACTTAGAATGATGTACTTAACCTTTCCTAATACTTCCTATTACCAATTTTCTCAGGAGTAAAGGTATCCATACAAACTCTTGTTAGTCTTCCTGTTACCAGATACAGATATAAATCTACTGCCAGCTAAGAAGGGAGCTGAAACTGACGTAAAAATTAAGATCCAACTAAATCCTAACAAAGAAAGTTGCTCTGAATACGCTAATTTTTATGAATAACAAAGGTTCATTGCACAGACACTGTGTCAGTTTGGTAAGCATTTCTTCTAGGTGTGAATCAAATTAAACTCAATCACTCAACATAAGAATATGACAGTTCAACGAGCTATTTTTTAGATTATTTGTGTTTTAGTAAACTCATTCAAATCAAATTATGATACTTTTTGTTTATAAATGTTGAAACATACACAAGTACAGGCAATAAATTAGGAATTCAGATAGTAGCAATGCTTCTTTTTTTTTTTGTGGCACTGGGGATCAAACTCACAACCTCGTCGTGCCTGACAGACAGGCGCTTAAGCCACTGAGCCAAACTCCCAGCCCTAGTTTTTTGAGGCAGGGACGCACTATGTAGCTCAGGCCGATCTTGCGCTTGCTTTGTAGCCCAAGCCAGGCCTCAAACTCACAACGCTCCACCTACCTCAGCCTCCCGAGTGCTGGGATTAAAGGCGTGCGCCACCACGCCTGGCAATGCCTTCTTTTTTTGTTTTTTGTTTTTTGTTTTTTTTTTTCGAGACAGGCTCTTGATTTGTAATTCAGGCTGGCCTTCTGTCCTTAAACTCACTGAATAACCCTGGCTGCTCTCAAACTCCTGACAATCCTGCTGCCTCAGCCTCCCAAGTGTTAGAATTTGTTTTGTTTTGTGTTTTGTTTTTTTGAGATAGGGGCTATGTAGTTCAGGCTGGCTTTGAACTTTCTATGTAGCTCAGGCTGGCCTCAAACTCATAGCAATCTTCCTGCCTTAGCCTCCCAAATGCTGGGATCACATGTTTGTGCCACTATACCTGGTACCATACCCAGTTCAACAATGCTTTCTTGCACACTGATAAAATTACTATTTTTATAAGCTACTCCATTATTATATAACATTTATAATCTTAAATTCCAAAAGTAAAGCTTGAAGATTATCAGTTTAATGAATGGTTACTTACATGACCATTTGCAATGTCTAATAAGTCTTTAACCCTACAGCCTCTCATGGTCCCCACCTCATTGCAGATAGCATCTTCTACTATTAGGTAGTTAGCTTTGTAGGACGTCAGTATTTTATAAATATCCTCAGCGGATCGCTTTGAATAGATTTGATAAATCTGAAACAATAAAATTAAAACTGATTTTAAAAAACATTGAAAGCTTAGTCAATCACAACCATCCACTGCATTCCTAGTACCAAGCACTATGTTGTGAGGAAAATAAAGATATTAAGACTTCATTTCTGCCCCCAAGAAGCTTCTATTCATGTTTCACAATGATCACATTTAATATAAATAAATAAGCAAAAAATAATTTGATATGGCTGGGCATGGTGGCTCAGGCCTACTACCCCCGTGCTCACGGAAGAGGGTTCCAAGTTTGAGGCCAACCTGGTCAATCTGAAGACTGGCCTGGACTACACGGCAAGACCTTGTCTCAAAAAACCACTAGCAGAGAAAAAGAAAAGAGAGAGACAGAGGGAGAGAGGGAGAAGGAGAGAGGGACAGGGAGGGAGGGAAAGAGTAAGAAAAGGAGAGAGGCCAAGCAGAGACAGAGAGAGAGAGAGGGAGAAAACAACAGAACAGAAAAAAGAAAAAGAAAGAATATGGTATGTGGTTCTGAAAACAACCATATAAAAATGTTCAATATTCCTTAGACTTGAAGTGAACACAGAAGATGTTAAAAGTTGTTTGGAGGCACTAACATGAATGGGTGGAATTTTTCTGTTTAAACGTTTACTGTGGAAATAAGCCAGATGCAGAAAAACAAGTACCACATGTTCTCATATGTGAAAACTAAAGAGAGTTGGCCTGAAAGTAGAACACAGTCAGAGGGAGACAGGGTGGAAAAGGGTGGGTGGATTTCATGAGTGGATACTGTGCACATGTATGGAAATACCACACGGAACTCCGTGAGTATCACTGAACAGGTTCATCATTTAAAAATGTTACTGTTTTTGTCATGTTTGATCTTTATGTAGTGAATAAAAACTGTATTACAGAAGAGTTTAAAGATAAAGATCACATTTGTTTGGGAATAAACTTTCCAGGTTTACTTAAATGAGAACACTTAAGCTTCCTAAGGTTGGCCTCAGTATGTTCCATAGAAATTTAAGAACCTGAGAAAGTTTCTGAGAAGAAACTACTAAAAACTTGCGCTAATAAAGAGCAAAGACAATATGAGGTGTGATCAAAACACACAGTAAATGTTTACATCTTTTTTTTTTTTTTTTTTTGTGGTACCAGGGATTGAACTTACAACTTTGTGCCTGCCAGACAGGCACTTAAGCCACTGAGCCAAACTCCCGGCCCTAGTTTTTTGAGGTAGGGTCGCACTATGTAGCTCAGGCCGGTCTTGCGCTTGTGTTGTAGCCCAAGCCAGTGTTGAACTCACAATGCTCCTCCTACCTCAGCCTCCTGAGTGCTGGGATTAAAATGTTTACATCTTTTAAAAGATTTATTAAAAGGGACATTACCATTAATTCCTGTCTAATTACATCCCCTCACTTCAAACACACTTATCCCATCCTTTTTGCTACTTTTTTTTTTTGTGGCACCGGGGATTGAACTCACAACCTCGTGCCTGTCAGACAGGCACTTAAGTCACTGAGTCAAACTCCCAGCCCAGGTCGCACTGTGTAGCTCAGGCCGGCCTTGCGTTTGCGTTGTAACCCAAGCTGGCCTTGAACTCACAACGCTCCTCCTACCTCAGCCTCCCGAGTGCTGGGATTAAAGGAGTGTGCCACCACACCCGGCTTTTGCTACCTTCTGAAGCAGTTCTGAAGTCTTCAAGTCCTTTGTTGTGCTGTCATGGTGATCCTGATGTCCGGAATCAATTCAGAACAGTTATCTGTCATGGTCCTCTTGACTTTGGGGAAGAGCCAGAGAAGCCCCATGGCACCAGATCTGGTCAATAAGGTGAGTGAGGACGCAGTCATGTTTTAGGAGCCTGCCTTGCCACAGGATGGCACTAGGTAGCAGCACTCGCTGTACTCTTGATCATATCTTGTAAAGGTGCTCAGGAGACAAGGCCTCCAGAACTGCCTCAGAAAGAGGCAGGAAGGATGGGATAAGTGTTTTGACATGATGGGGAGCATTATGACGGGGAGTAGCATGAGGAGACTAACGGTGAAGTGGCAAAATGTCTTTTACTGCAATAAATTTTTAAAATTTAAACACTTTTTTTAAATCAGACTTTGTAGTCAGTGTTGAGACTGTTTTCTCATGATTGTAATATTTAAGATATACCAATGTAGTATATAAAAATAAGTGAGCAATAATTTAGACAAGCTTAGCAAACACTGACATCTAAAGAAATGGCTTTTTTTTTTTTTTTACAGTACTGGGGACTGAATTCAAGGCCTCAAGTATGCTAGACACATGTAGTCCTTTTTAAATTTTTAGACAGGGTCTTATAGAGTTGCCTAAGCTGCACCTACAATCCACCTGTCTCAGCCTCCTGAGTAGTAGTGATTACAGGTGTGCACCACTGCACCTGGCACAAAGATGGACTTCTTAAAGCATGGTTTGTTGAACACATCATATAGGATGCTCCAAGACAAGTTTTGGTGGCTAGTTATTGTTTGTTTTCCCAACTGTGACTGATGAAAGCAGGGACCTTAGCAATATGCAATGTATAAAAAATAGATTTGAGGGCTGCCAGACATAATAGCACATGTTCAGTGAAATACTTCTGGGCTTATTTTTTTCATAGATGACGTTTCCTCATTAGTGTCTATTAAAATCTTTTTAATAAACTATACTTGAGAAATTTCCACTCTAACATTCTGTCATGAAAAAAAGAATATTCTCCAGATTTAAACTTATATAATGTGGTATCTTAAATTATATATGGTACCAGAAAAAGAATATGTGTGGAAAAACTGATGAAATCCAACTAAAGTCAGAGTTTAGTTAATCATATTACACCAATGCTAATTTCCCAGATTTGACAAATGTGCCCAAGTTACGTAAGATTCTGATGTTACATGACAGCTAGCTGAAGGATAAACAGGAAATCTCTGTAGTACACAGTATTTGCAATCTTTCTATAAATCTAAAAATTTCCCAAAATTAGAAGGTTATCTTACAGCTTCATTTATTCATTTTTTGTTTGTTTATTTACTTATTTTGGAGACAGGGACTTGCTATATAATGCAGGCTGGCCTTAAATTCACTTTGTAGCCCAAGCTGGCCTCCAATTTATGGCAATCCTCCTGTCCCAGCTTCCCAAGTGCTAGGATTACAGGTATGTGCCACCACACCCAGCTTAAAACCTTATTTTAAAAAGTTCCTGGGAGAGCCGGGTGTGGTGGTGCACGCCTTTAATCCCAGCACTTGGGATGCTGAGGTAGGAGAAGCATTGTGAGTTCGAGGCCCACTTGGGCTACAACGCGAGCGCAAGGCTGGCCTGAGCTACACAGTGCGACCCTGCCTCAAAAAAACCAGGGCTGGGAGTTTGGCTCAGTGACTTAAGCGCCTGCCTGACAGGCATGAGATTGTGAGTTCAATCCCTGGTGCCACCAAAAAAAAAAAAAAAAAAAAAGTTCCTGGGAGGCCCTAGGCAGGGAAAAGAACCAGGAAGTCAGCCTGCCTTTCTCAGGAGCCAGCAGGTCTGTGGGCTGGGAGACAAGAAGAGCCACCATTACCACCCATACCACCCTCACCCCCAATCTGCCCCCGCATAAGCAACCTGCTGATTCCTGATTCAGAGGAAAACAAGAGACAACTTAGTGCTTGGACTTTGCAGGCCTGGGGCCGGTAGTCTGAGCATCTGTTTAGAGGATAACAATACACATTATAGCAACTATGGGGGATTTCCTTGTCTTGTTTTTGAAATTCTATATCATTCTGTTTTGTTCCATTTTATTGTTTTGTTTCATTCCTTTCAGAATAAAAAAAATCTATCTTATATTTACAAACAACAGGGCAAGAGATAAGAGACGCTTGTGTCAGAATTAGGTCTGGTCTGGTATTTTTTGAGTGATGTGGATCAAATCCAGTGCCTCATACCCACAAGATAATAACTTTGCCAACCCTTTAAGTAACACACACTTTTTGTTCTGAAAATACAGAACTTGAAATCTAGCCTGAACAGGATTCTAATGCTTTGAGACATGGGTGATGGCGCTTAAGCACCTTCAGGTTCAATACCCACTGACAGGGGTGCCACCCAGAGTGCTAATAGATCAGAAGGGAGGGAGGTGTTCGCGCATCTCCTTGTGCTAAGTAAGTTTCTAGGGGAATGGGTCTATCTTATCCAGCCTATACCCTCTGATGGTTATTTACATATATTTTTATATAAGTTTTAGGAAACTGTAACACACTCTGGGCATTAAAAACATTTCTGTGTAATGACAATGATATGACTGACAGCCCAGGGCAGCTTCTCAAGCTCAGCAGCACCGACACTGTGGCCAGGCAGCTCTCTGCTACGGTAGAATGGAGACTGCTCCGGGGACTGCAGGACATTTTCTAGGATTCTTGGTCTCCACCCAAGAAGATACAGAACCCCACCACCCATTGTGCCAACCCAAAATGTCTCCAGATGTTGCCAAACGCCAACTGGAGACACAATCATCTCAGATTGAGAATAACTGGCCTAGGAGATTAGGCAAAGTTTAGTCTCATGTTATAAACTAGAGATAGTATCTAAATGATATAGTCGTATTCCTGGAGTTCTATTTGGGTTTGGATAGAACAATAAATTTATTTGGTATCTGCTATGTACTAGATAACAAAGAAAAAGATAAAGGTTTGGGACAAAACATGGTAACATGGTTACTATTTTCAGAGTCATGGTTACTATTTCCATAAAACTGAAAATTCTAGAATGTTTAAATTATTTAGAACTTTACTAGAACTCTGACCTAATTACAAGTGATTCTGAAATTCTGTTCTAGGAAAAAATCCTATCAAAAGAAAACAGGCTGAGACAGGAGGATTATCACAAGTTCAAGGCCAGGCTGGGCTGCATAGTGATCTCAAGGCCAGCCTGAAACAAACGGAAAAAAAAAAAAGAAAGAAAGAAAAGTCACAGTTACTTTTTTTAAATCCACAAATAATAAAAGGTGAGGAGTATGATGTCTACATTCTGCTTGAACAAAATCTCTTTGAAGTACTGCAATTACTAATCTGAGACGGCTGTTGTCTCCCGGGCAAATCACCCTGAGGTAGATCTCCCCACCTCTCCTCTCTCCCATGCTGGCTTCCATCTGCTCTCTCTGCTGTGACCATAATTAACTCTCTAAAACAGATCTAATCATTCCACTGCCAGGCTTATTAAAGGTCTTTGTCTCCAACTGCCTCAAGGACAAGTCTAAACCCTTCAGCATGACATTACAGGTCCTTCAGAATTTGGCCTCCCTTTTACTTTCTAATTTTGTGGCCATACAAATTTCTTGTCTTTGTATAACTTTTTTCAGCCTGGAATCATAGGCATTCCTTTTTCAAACAAGTTTCTAATCAACTTCCAAGATCCACATCAAAGGGAATGATCTTTATGATGATTTCTTAGACTTCTGTAGCAGAACTGATCGTTCTCGATTTTGGACTCCTATGTGTACTTTGTGTATCAGTATGTGCATATATACAAAATTATGATTTAACAGTGCATAATAAAACACCATAATAGCTAACTTTAAATTTTACTGTGTTTTAAGCATAGCACACTATCTCATTTAACTGTCACAAGTAGGAGGAGAATGATGTGTCCAGAGTCAGTAATTTACGCAAGATCTCCAAGCTAGTGTGTGGCAGACCTAGAATTTGATTCCAGATACTCTAAGGCCAGGGTCTATATTCTTTTTTTTTTTTTTTTTTTTTTTTTTTTTTTTTTTTTTTTTTTTTTTTTTTTTTTTTTTTTTTTTTTTTTTTTTTTT
>RJWM01033358.1:0-20681 GCA_004363535.1 Dasyprocta punctata
GGGGGACATGTTCCACCAGCCGCCTCTTGTTACTGTTACCGCCTTGTTGCTGCCCTGCAGAGAAGCCCCCGGTCACAGAAGTGAGCAGACCATCAAATGCCTGTTCCATCTGGTCCCACCCTCTGGTCTGGCCCACATCACGAGGCAGGCCAGTGTCTGAAGACCCATTCCATTGCTGTAAGGGCTACCACATGGGAGGGCTTCCCTTCCAGCCTCATGACTCTAGCCATGATGACGTGGGGACATAAGACACCAAGGGACTAAAGCCAGGAGAGGGACTCCACTTGCCCACGGACTCCTAATTCCATGTGAGTCCTGAGCCTTGCAGGCAGTTTTGGCCCTTGAACCAGCTGATGGAGTCAAAGGAGCTCTTGCAGAGACATGGAGTGGGGAAGGACTCCATCCTCCGTTGTCTGGATCAGGCCAGAAATTGTGACCCATGGCCACATTTGACACAGATGTCTTTTACCCTTTTTGGAATATACCAACTTTACCCCTTTATTTTCCTTTGTAAAGATATTATGAAGCACTAGTTCTATGAAAAACAACCTCTGAAATATATTTGGAACTCAGGCTCACCAGGAGAGAGATGGCTACTCACTGGGCTCACTGGTTACAAAGCTGCCCCCAGCCCAGTATCAGAGGTTAATAGCTAAGAAGCCAGCAGTTCCTCCTAAGAAATTCTGTGCACATTTTTAGGCAATCTAGTAATTATTGTTGCTACTGTAGTTCAGCCAATATTTATGGAGGGATATCTCATGCCAGACACTGTGATAAATGAGAGGGAGCTGAGTGAAATATCAAAGACAGTACATTTATTATTATTACTTAGCAGTGGTTAATATTCTTGCCACAGTTATACTCTTTCTCTCCTCTTCCCCCTTGAGATGCTTGAATGTGGATGTCACTGAACCATCTGAAAGCAAGCTGCAGACATCCTAACACTTAAATCCTAAATGCTTCAGCTGATAGCTCTTCAGAACGACCATTTCTCTCCCACAAAACAACCATACCATGGTAAATCCTGAGGTACTTAACACTGACTCAGGAATACTGTCTAAAATGCATTCCACCACATTTCTCTTGTATGCCCAAGAATATTCTTTGTAGCTTTTTGGTTTTTAAAGTAATCCAGGATCCCCCCCTGTGGGTTGTACATTGGATTTGGCTTCTTCTTAATACTTTGATAGATATAAAGATTTGAAAAACACAAAGCTCTTCAGACTCAAGTGAAAAAAAGCAGAAATCCTTTCATAAAGGACCCCTGGATGGTGTGTCGGTCTCAGTTCTCACTGAAGATGGGCATGTTATTTTTAGAGGTGCACAGGGTTCCTAATCATTTTCACAGACCCCCGCCACCTGCTCCCTGCAAGAAGGAAATCTGGTCAGGAGGTGGAGCCACAGGAGGCTCGGGCCCTGATCAGGGTGGAGCCCACGTCCTCTGAAACACGGACCTGCCCTCCACGGCCGCTCTGCCCTGGGCCGGCTTCCAGCACGAGCGATGGGAAGCAGGAAAATGCTAACCATTCTCACAGTGTTTAGTCTGCTTGGGAAAGAAATACAGGAGCAGAAAATCAGACTTCACCTGAAGACCAGTGAGGAGCAGTTGAAGGGTGTCACACGGCTGCGTGTCTGTGTCACAGCGACCCTCCCTGCATTGCATGGGACAGTGGGACAGGTTGGAGAGGAACCTCTGCAGAGAGGCTGCCTACGGTGCCAGTGATGGTGGCTGTGATTTAAAGTAGCAAAGACACAGATGGGCGGGGGAAACAGGAGAACTACTCTGATGGGGGTTGCAAGACTCTTGAAGATAGAATAGATACAAAGAGTAAAAAAACGGGAGTAATTTGGGATGACTCCCACATCTCTGTAATTAAGATGATGCTTTAAAACTGGGGTAAGTCAAGCTGGGCATGGTGGCATATACCTGTAATCCCAGCATTCATGAGGCTGATGCAGGAGGATTGCTATGAGTTCAAAGCCACCCTAGATTACATAGTGAGCTCAAGACTACCTTGAACTACATAGTAAGACCCTGCCTCAAAAAAAGAAAAATCAAGTGCTGGACCAGTGGTCTGTTTTTATAGTTTTATTGGCACTTAGCCACATCCCTGTTCTTACATATTGTCTGGGGCTGCTTCCACCCCATAACAAGAGGGCTGAGTATTTACAACAAAGACAGCATACACCAAAACGCCAAGTTACCTGGTTCCTTACACAAAGATTTTAGCCAACCTATTTTAGAACATTGCATTCCCGAGATGCCTCAGAGAGAGAAAAGGATACTTTAGTCAAGTAAGTGACCAGTTGTGTCTTCTATACTGTTTCCTTGCCTGTCACTAGGGACATACATATACCAAGAGCTCTGAGAAGTCCCACAGGAAAGAAATCTATTTCCTTTATTAAAACCAACCTTTCCCAAGTGTCTTTGCTCTCAGACCAGCTTTCTGTGTAACACTGAGGAAGCACCTATGCATCCCTGCCAGAGGAGGATTAGGAGGTGTACCGAAGGGAGAAAAATTGGTGAGAATTCAAGGTATAAGGTCCATTAAGACATCATTAAAGTGGTCAAGAGTCAGACAAGCCGGGCATGGTGGTGCACGTCTTTAATCCCAGCACTTGGGAGACTGAGGTAGGAGGAGTGTTGTGAGTTCGAGGCCGGCTTGGGCTACAAAGTGAGTGCAAGGCCGGCCTGAGTTACACAGTGCGACCCTGCCTCAAAAAACTAGGGCCGGGAGTTTGGCTCAGTGGCTTAAGCATCTGTCTGGCAGGCGCGAGGTTGTGAGTTCAATCCCTGGTGCTGCAAAAAAAAAAAAAAAACAAGACATCATTAAAGTGGTCAAGAGTCAGACAAAACGTCACAAAGAAGAGACACGTGGGAGGCTATGAAGGTAGAATGCCGGTGATTCCCACCTAGATAACTCCAGGGAATATGAATTGGAGTAGGGAGACAGAGAGAGGAGAAGGGAGAAAGATGGGAGCTGGAGGAGTGGTGATGCCCACTTAGACACATCAAGCTTTGTTAGCTCGGTAAGCAATGACCTTCTCCTCAGGAAACAGAATAGTCCTGACTCCTCCCACCCCTCCCGCTCATTGAGCAAAACGCTCTGGATAGTAAATGTAAGACAAGCATGAGAACATTGTAGGTGGTGCCCAGGAGGCTGGTGGTGAGGGAGCACAGTCTGAGATGGACATGGCGGTGAGGTCCCCGACTTTCTATTTGCCACTCACACTGCAGGCTGAGTGTGGGAGCCACAGATGCCCCAGAACGTGGACAGCCTCTCTACAACCTCAACAGCCTCTTGTCCTTGCCTGCCAGGGACTAGTGAAGGGGCGCACACCCAGAGAGAACTTTTGGACAACAACCAGCATGCTCCAGTCAAACACTGCAGAGAGAAATGGTGAACCCCTTCACTCACCCCAGTGAAGGTCGGGGAAACCCCTAACACCCCCAGGCATGGGATCGGGGGAGTCTAAGCAAGGAGCTAGTACGGTTTTTGATCCCATCATCCTGCCTCTCAGGTGGGCAGTGACAGGTGTTGCCCTGCTGCTTCCGGGGGCAAAGTCACCTAAAACAAGTGGTTTGCCGAAGATCTAGAGGCTCAGAACACAACACAAAAATATCCGGGTTTTACTCAAAGCTCATTCTGCATAGAACCAAGACGATCTTGGGCTAAATTTTAAAAAGGCAATAAATACCAACACCAAGACAATAGAATGATTTGACAAAGATTTTTAAAGCAGCCATGATAAAATGCTTCAGTGGGCAATTAGGAACACATGTGAAACAAATTAAAACTCAAAATGCCTCATCGAAGAAAGAAATGACATCAAAGAGAACCAAATGTAAATGTCAGAACTGAAAAATACAACTAAAAAAGCTCAGCGAAATTAAAAAGCAAATTCAAGAGCAAAACAGAAGAGATGGAGAAAAGAATCAAAGAATTTAAAGACAGAGACATAGGGTCCCACTATGTAGTTCAGGTGGGCCTTGCGCTCACATTGTAGCCCAAGCCAGCCTCGAACCCACAACGCTCCTCCTACCTCAGCCTTCGAGTGCTGGGATTAAAGGTGTGCACCACCATACCTGGCTTTTTTTTTCTTTTTGTCGGTATATAGGGATCGAACTTACAACCTCACACCTGCCAGGCAGGTTTTTAAGCCACTGAGCCAAACTCCCGGCCCTGAGTGTGCGTGCACTTATGACAGGATCTTGCTATGTATTCATGAGGGCCTGGAACTCACTATGTAGACCAGGCTGGCCTCAAACTTCTGGCAACCCTCTTGCCTCAGTCTCTGAAGTGCTGAATTTTTTTTTTTTTTTTTTTTTTTTTTTTTTTTTTTTTTTTTTTTTTTTTTTTTTTTTTTTTTTTTTTTTTTTTTTTGCAGCACCAGGGATTGAACTCACAACCTCGCGCCTGCCAGACAGGCACTTAAGCCCCTGAGCCAAACTCCTGGCCCTAGTTTTTTGAGGCAGGGTCACACTATGTAGCTCAGGTGGGCCTTGCGCTCACGTTGTAGCCCAAGCTGGCCTCGAACTCACAACCTACCTCAGCCTCCCGAGTGCCAAAGTGCTGAATCTTACAGGCATGTGTGTCACCACACCCGGCTGCAAATGTTTATTGACTTGTTGACTTGTATATTGTATGCGCCCTCCACTAAACTGCAAGCTCAAGATCAGAAACACCTGCGTATAGTCTCTGCGGGAATGAACAAGAGCTGCCTGCAAAAGAATTTCTGTGCTTCAGGGGCTGAGCGAAGCACTTTATTTACATCCTCTTGTGTGATTGTCAAGTCACACTGAGGTGGGTGTTGTCCATATTGTAGATAAACTGAGGCTCAGAGGGCCACAATCTCAGACCCAGAGTCACACAAGCTGTCGAGCCAAGTGGTATCAGATACAGGTCTTTCCCCACCCATGCCTTTTCTACTACTCCACCCAGCCATGGCAGGTTTTCTGGGTTGAAACCCCAAGCCTACCCCCTTCTTTCACGGGATGGTTTGTGAAATTCACTCAGTTTGGTCTTTCAAGTGCTGAGCTTTTGAGAATGAGGTGTCAGGCCGTGCGAAGTGGACAGGTAAAGAGCGTTTCATTTCCAGCATCTCTAAGCAGTTGGGCTGGAGTTTAATTTAAGTGCCCGGGTACCATGGCAATGCGAGTGCTATAAATACACAAGAGAGCTTCTTGCCGCCAGCTTGCTGGTTAGTGCACTCGCACCCCCACCCCCGGTTCCCACCAAGGCTCCACTTGGCTGTCGTGATAGGGGCGGAGGAAGGCACCGCTGCGCGCTGTGCAGAGGGCTCGGCCTGCACTCCACGCTTGCTTTCTCTTTCCACACCCCCACGCCTGAAACTGCACCTCCTCCTCCTCGGGTGGATAATTCACTTCCTCCTCGGTGAAAGACACAACAGCTCCCAGTTCCCCAGAGGCCTCTTTGATGAGGGTGTTGGAAGCAGGGTGGACACAACCTGTCCTGCCAGCCCCAGGGTAGTAGAGATCCAGTTTAGTTAATGCATAAGGCAGTACCGGAGGTGGGCCACACGGCAGAGAAATGTGCCTCCTTCCACGGAGACAGCTGGGCTTGTTAAGACCCCTCGTACTCCCCGCTATCTGCTCCCCAGGTGGGGCTGTGGACAGTACTGGCTTGCAGTAGAGGGGGCTCAGGTGGCCCCAACACCAGTCTGGACTTCAAGTCCTCCTCCCCCAGGTCTGCCCTCTCAGCCAACTCAGCTCTGGTTTGCCCTCCCCAACCTCCATCACTTCCTCCAACCCCTGCAATTGGCCCACAACTCAAAAGAAAGCAAGACTGGTCTCTTAGGTGCTCCTCCACCTCCTCCAGCCAGACTGTGGCCCTGCAGTGTCTCTGTCACCAACTTCCTAGAACCTAGCTTGCTGAGAATTCAGAAGTGAAAACACACCAGAAGCAGCTGCATTGGAATCTGAGCTCTATTATTTACTGTGCAACTACGGGAAAGTCACTTTGCCTCTCTGAATCTCAGCATACTCCTCTATGAAACAGGACCATGGTGATAAGCCATTATGCATTGACACTCCCTTTCCCTGCTTGCTAAGCGCGCAGTCTGTGTAGAATTATTTCACCACACTATCCAGTACGGTACGAAGCACTGAGGACCCAATGGTAGAGAAGAAATCATCTCTTCTGCCTCTGCTCTCATGTTGCTAAGGTTTCCTTCCACCCTCATTTTCTGTGGCTTGGGCCATGTTTTCTCATCATTGAAAAAATAGTCCACTGCACAATTATGAATCTCAAGTAATGCGTGACTAAAGTAAAGGGGGACGTTATTGGCTCAGTCACAGAAGATAACTGTGCGTTCCCTGGGCAGTGGGAGGGACGGGTGAGGTTGGGAGGTATAGTCAAGGATCGGGAAGACAAATCTCAGCAGTTCTCCAAGCTGTTTCCCCCAAAGAATGCAGGCGCCAGCAGGACACTACTGCTGACATAGTCACACGCCTTTCTTTCTTTCTTCCTTCCTTCCTTCATTTAATCTCTCCTCCTCACTATCCTAGAGAAATGCTTTGCCCTGCCTCTTAAGGTGTGTGTGGGAATTGTCCTTCCTCCTTTGCTATGACAATGGGGGGAAGATTGAAGTGGGCATTGTTTTTAAGAACAAAACTGCCTGTCCCAGGCTCAGGTGTCTCCTGGGGGGCCCCTGGCTGTGAAAGTGAGTGAAGGTAGGTGTGGCCAGTGGTCACCTCCCACTCTGACCTGAACTCAGTGCAGGGGAGCTGGACACAGCCCCAGGAAGAAGACCAGGAGAAGCGGGGCCACTTGTCTTCAGTGCAGATTCCTTCCATTCAGTCACCTGTAGAATAACACCCAATTCAGCCTGTCCCATGGCTCAGCTGGTTTTGCCTTTTACCCCTTGCAAGGTTGCCCAGAATGCCTGGGGATGATTCACCGCCATCGAATGGGGCAGGCAGCTGGCCATGCTCTGATCTCACTGTGCGTTCTGCTTCTGGAGATAGCCTGGGGTCTTTTGTTGGGGGAAAGAGGACCAAAACCTCAAGAAGTCAGTTCCTGCTTTGGTTTCTTTTCTTCTGCCCAGGCCAGGGCTAAAGGTCTAGAGGGGCATGTCCTGCCACGGGCATCGGAGCTAGAGAGAAAGTTGGGTTTGGATGTCCTCAAAAAGGTGTTTCATAATCAACATATCCAGTAGAAAGGCTTGGTTGTCAAATAAGACACACACAAAACTTGCAATGAAGAGGATTGTCATGAGAAATCGTGAATAATTTTCAGGAGGGGAAGGGCTTGTATTTTGAACAGAAAATAATTCTGTGGCTCCACCTTTCATAGAGGTGCGCCTGCTGCCAGCATGGGGTGGGGGACCTGAGATGATGGGTTACAAGGAATGCCAAGTGCTACACTTCTGTCTCCTCTTGATTCTTTATGTTCAGACCAAAAGCTGAAACTTCAGGCAAGCTAGCTGTGCAAGATCATGTGGCCAAAAATAGGATTAAGTTTTGGTTCTGAACAACTTGATTCCAAAGTTCTTGCTTCACAGCTAAAAAATTGTGGAGAAAAGACCCACAGAAACAGTCTCTTATCAGCTTTCATGATATTCTAGATTCAGGCCATGAGAGGGTCATGGAGCTGCAGAGTAGTTTTAAAATCAAGGTGTGCATTAATGATTGAGAGGACAGACCTAGAGTTGGACAGATATAGTTTGTCTAATAGTTTGACTAGTTTGTCTAATAAGTTCTGTACCCTGGGTATCTCAAAGTCTCAATTTCCTCATCTATAAAATGGGTATAATATACAAATTTCCCTACTCCAGAGGATTGTTGTGAAGATTAAATGAGATCGTGTTTGAGAAACATGTAGTGCATGTTAGCTTTACTTTTGGGCTATAGCTATAATCAATAATTACAAGTTCTCCTTGGATGTAGCTCAGTGAAAGGGCGCTTATCTGGCCTTGCACTGCCAGAAAGTATAATAATTGGATTTAGTTAATAGGGAAAGTTTGGCCCAAGCAGAGGAAACATGGTTGGGGGGGTGCTGAGGGAATTCTCTGGTAAAGGAATGGGAAACTCCTACTTTTGGGACCTGTCTGAGGTGGTTCCTGGATTTAGGTGTCTGGTATTTATGGAATGAAGGAGGGCAAGGCCAAACACGGAGCCCCTGGTCTAGCCTCAGGACAACAATTAATTTGGTTGATGGCTCACACCTATAATCCTGGTACTGTGCGAGGCTGAGGCAGGAAGATCACAAGTTCAAAATGAGCCTGGGCAATTTAGTGACTTAGTGAAATCCTGTCTCAGAACTAAAAATAAAAAATAGACAAATAGGCTGGGGATGTAGCTCCGTGCAAAGGTCCTGGGTTCAACCCTCCATAGCAAAGTGAGATAAGAAGACAAACAGGAGGTTCTGTCCCTGGCTTTGCACCCTCTGGCCCATACAGCACAGAGGGGCTACACCGAAGAGAACCCATCCCACCAGGATTCATTTCTCCAGTCCGGCCTCTGGAATATGTCCACAGCAAAGATGGTTAAGCCGGCTCTGGAAGCACAGAGGAGCAGATGCGCAAGCCCAAAGCAGCTTGATCCTTAAATCAATCGTGCTACCTTCTTTTTTGTATTCAATATTTTTAATCTTTCCAAAAACACCATTTATTTATTATTAGAGGTCTTGCTGTTTTCACTGGGTTGGCCTTGCGCTCCTGGGCTCTTAGGAATCGATCGTCCTGCATCAGCCTCTTGAGTAGCTGGAGTAACAGGTGTATACCACCTTGCCTGGCAGGAGTGTTTTAATTACTTCTTCTTCTTTTTTTTTTTTCCCCCAAGATGAAAATTTGTCTCCTCCCCACCTCCTTCCTGTCACGGGTAGGTACTCCGTTTAGCTAACAATTTCGCAAGTATTTTACAAAGTGCTTCCCCTGATCCCCCTCTGGAAGTCCTCCCAGGGAAGGCGATCCACAGCACTCCTAATTTTAGGGACCCTAAGGACAGCCAGCTACATTTGCAAATTACCGGGGTGGGGGGTTAGGGCGGGTGAAACCACGTGGGGAGAACTGAATAAGAGCGAGACAGATGGTGCCTGTGCTGGGGGAAGGGACGAGAGATCCTGGAAAACTTATGTTCCCCGATTTGCAAGAATGTTTTCACTTAACCACTTCTTGCCTGACTCTTGATTCTGCAGAAAAGAAAAGCAACGCGAGTAAAGATTTGGGGCCACCTGTGCCGATAACCCGGCCTGTCCAGGTGGAGAAAGCCAGGAGCGCTGGGAAACAGAACCCGAGAGGCACTTGTCCCGGCTTCCTGGGGCTCCAGTCGGGGTCTGGAATCCAGGTGACGCGCAGCCTCTCTCTCCGCCGGGGCAGCGGAGGGGTGGTCAGCCGGTCGGACTGTCCCGCGAGGGGGCGCGTCTCGGGCCCAAGGACCCGCCCTCGTGGCGCTGGGCGCGGGGAGGAGACCCGGGAATCCAGGCTCCCGGCGCTCCGCCTCCCGTTTCCGGGGCAGCGCTGTTACCTGCGCAGCTCCACCCGCACCTGGCGGAGGCAGAAGTCGCTAGGCGGCGGAGCGGAGGGCGGCTGGGCGCAGAGGAGGGCCGGCACCCGGCGGGGGAGGGGAGGCGGCGGCGGCGGGGTGGAGGGCGCAGCGCGGCGCGCGGAGGAGGAGGAGGAGGGCGAGGAGGAGGAGGAGGAGAAGGGCGGGCGGCTGCAGCGCTCGGCCCGCTACGCCCGGCCGGCTGGGCGCGCACCCGGGCCCGCACCGCGCCGCTGCGGGCGCACATGGCAGCGTGAGAGGCCGGCGGCGGGAGGAGCGGGCGGCGCCGGGCGGGGGCCGCAGGGCCGCATGGACAGCGGCGCCACCCCGGCCGGCCCCCACTAGAGACCCCGATCCGCGGGCGCCAGCCCTCTGAGCATGGTGCCTCGGCGGCGCCCTGGACCAGGGGCAGCTGGCCGGAGCCGCTGAGCCCCGCGGCGGCCGCGAACTGCATGGGGGAGCGCGGGCGGCGCACGGAAAGATGCCCCGGCCGGAGTTGCCCCTGCCGGAGGGCTGGGAGGAGGCGCGCGACTTCGACGGCAAGGTCTACTACATAGACCACACGAACCGCACCACCAGCTGGATCGACCCGCGGGACAGGTAGGAAGCGGGGTGGGAGCAGTCCTCTCCTCCCCGCGTACCCCTGCCCGGACCCCACCTGCCCTTGGGACCAGCGCCCAGAACTGGGCAGGGGGTGGGGGAGCAGCGCGCACCTCTTGCGCTCTCTTCACTTTGCCCCCGGCCCTCGCCCCTTCTGGAGCGCCACTCCTGCCTCAGTGGGTGCAGAGAGAGGGCGACGACCCAGCCCCCCACCCCCGCCGTCCCCAAGTGGAGGACTTAGGCCCCAGCTGGCACCTGCCGAGAGTTTTGACCTTAAGCGCTAGCCCCGCCCCCGCCCCTTTAGGAAGCGAGGTCGGACGGGGACGGGGACTGGGGGAAGGGAGGGGACACGACCCAGCCCGGGGAAGCCAGGTCTTCCCGGGAGGCCCTCACGGCTCGGGGGGATGGGATTTGGCTTGGAGGGGTGGAAGGGACCCTGGGTTGGGTGGGAGACGGCTGGAGGAAGGGCACTGAGCGAGGGGCAGGCAGCGTGCAGCGTGCTTTTTGACAGGTGCCTCCTGGGCTCCAGAGAGCAGGAGCGAGTCAGCGAGGCCGCGAGTAGGGAGGGAAGGAGCGAGCGGGGGAGGCCGGATGAGGGAGACAGGTTCTCCAGGAATCTCACAGCAACTCGGGAGCTGTTAGGATGCGGACGGAGGTGAGAGAGAGGACTCGGGTCAGGCCCTGCCCCTCCTGGCGTCCTCCTCCCTCTCGGCCTCCTGGGCATCCTCAGCTCTGCACCAGCGCGTTCTGACCTTGGTGGGCACCACGCCGGCTGTGGCGTGAAATTTTGCTGAGGCAAGTGGAGTCTCTGCTCCAGACTTTTCTCCCGGTTGTGGGTTGTGATGCTGGGCATTGGTTTGCAGGAGCGCCCTCCCCGTCCAATACCTGGGGGTCGGGAGGCCGCTTCTGCCACCCCTAGACTACTTCGGTATCCTTTGCGGACATAGAATTTTGGTCAGTGCTTCAAGAATATGGAATTTTTACCTGGTTTGTGACCTTGAGGGTTAAGTCCCTGTGAAGCAAATGAAGTGAATTTTTTGGAACCTTCATCCTATAGGGTTTGGGGTGGGGCGGATCCGAGAAGTCCAAGAAGAGGTGTGTAGCAAAAGCGGTGTGTGTGTCGGGGGTGTGGGGAAGGACAGTTGAAATTCCCCGTAGTTTCTGTTGAGCACTTGTGTTCATTTATTCACCCATCATTTCCAGGGTGCCTAGTCTGAGCTCAGCACCATGCAGAATGTCTGAATATAATCTAGAAGAGAACTTTAACGGTAGAGTGTGTTTCTCAGGGAGGCTGCCCCTCAATATCCTGCCAGCAGACGATTTGCTTTGAAGGGAAGGAGTCATAGTAGGACTTTTGAAAGTTGAAGGGCACACAGATCAGAGCTCAACTCCCATTTTTTTAAGCAGAAGAGAAAATTTGAAGCCCATAGGTGGAGTTTGCTTAAGAATTTTCATCTTTCTACTAGCGTACACTGAGTTCTTCTCCTGCCCTGTTCAACCCCCAAATTTGTCTTCCAGATAGGGTTCTCTATCGCCTGCCTCAAGTCACTTACCCTAGGGCTATGGTGGCGAACTTGACTGTCCCTACTTCCTTCTCCTCTCTTTAGAACAGAAAAGTTGAAACTTAGGAGTCCCTCTCCAGCAAGTCCCTGCTGCTGCCTGAGGCCTGGGCGGGTCGCAGGATTGGCCACACCAGCTGTGATAATAATCCAGTCTTAGGAAGCATCCCGCAAACACCAGTCTTTCTTTCCCCTCGGAGGAAGGCAAGCACGTCATGAAGAGCTAACCTGGCTAGACCACAGTTTGCCCAATTTTTGTCTTAGGTGGACCAGTTTCATGACTTTTTGATACAGCCACCTGAGCAATTGCTGACTTAATCGTGGACTTTAGATCAACTCACTTCAAACATCTTTGTACCACTTTCATGGATGGGAAACTAGTTTGATCTATTGCCATATACAGGGAAAAAAGAAAAACCTTTGAAAAATACAGTAAATGGAAAAAACCCAGGAAAAAAAGGGAGTTGGGGTGGGGGAGGGTGTCATATAGCTCCAGGCCCACAGTCTTTGTTTTTAGGAAGACTGGTTTGAAAACAATGAGAAGTCAGAAACCTACCCACAGTTGTGGAACTACTCCTCCTCTTCACCTTGTATGTGACTAAGTTTAAAGGCTTTGTCGTCTTGCCTCCTGGTCATCCCACCTGTGCTGGGCAGATGTTGTGGGACAGCCGTGAAGGTCTGCAGGTAGAGCTACCTGAGATTCTCTGGAATTTCCCTTCTGTATAGCCAGTTAAGGATTTCTGCCTTTCAGTCCGGCCTGTGTAATCACCAGTGAATTCCTTGACCTCTCTGAGGTTTGAGGGCTCCACAGTGAGAGAAGTTACACAGATGGTCTGCCAGGGCCTGTCGGTTCTCAAATATGATTTCAGAGCCTTCTGCCTCTTCCTAACCTACCTGACTTTACTGGGGGCAGGTGGAGAGACGGAGAGTTGGAGATGGACTGTAGGGAAGAGAAGTAAGTGATTTGCCAAAGCTGAAAAGAACTAAACTTTTCTCTGGTGGTGGGGTGGGCAGTCACATCTCTGCAGCTGAATGCTGTGAAACAAACAAACAAAAATCACAAGTATTTAAAAAAAAAAAGTTCCACCCTTTAAGCGCCTGCATGTGTGTATGTGTGTGTCTGCGTGTGTTGCCTCGTCTTTTCCCTTGGTCATGGAGATGCCCGCCCATTCCCCTGAATTTAAAAGAAGTCAGTCCAATGGTCCTTTGGTTGGAAAAGTGATTTCTTAGCCACCACGGACAAAATAGCATCTCCGGTTACCAACCCTGAAGAATGTCTTGGCACATTCCTCCCTCTGGGGCTGAGCTGTTTTGTGTGCTGTCCGGCTCGGAGCTGCTGGGGGTAGGGAGTCCGGTTTTCAGCTTCCCCTTTCACCAGGAGGTTGGAAGAGCAGCCAAGCTGCCCGCTTTGCCAGCTCTCTCCCCTTCTCACCCAGGGAAGACCGGGAGGCCGGAATTCCTGAGGGTAGTTGTCTCAACAACCGGAGAGGGTCCAGTGGGCAGCTTGGGCCCTGCCCGCTGTGCCAAAGGCTCCAACGACACACGAGCTGTGCCTGCAGCAAGGCCAGTCTGGGAAGGCCACGGTCCTTCGGGAATCGGGTGCTGGGGGCGAGGCAGAACAGCCCCTTAGAGCTGGGTTCCCGGGGCAGTAGGAGTTGGGTGGGTGCTTCTGGGAGCTGTTCCTCGTGTGTTTAATTCATGGGATGCAGAAACAAATCCACGGATTATTCTTCGAGGAAGAATGGCTCACTGGGACTGGCCCTCCCAGAGAAAGTTCCTGAAGCCTGATTCCTGCTCATTCTGTTTTGTTTTCAAGTCTTTATTCGGGAACCCCCCGGGAATCCCAGGCAGGGCTGGGTGAGAAGTCCTAAAGGCCCATGTGGCTCTTGAGAACTCAGAAACCAAGCTTTGCTAACTCTGCTGCTGCTTCCGAAATAATTTATATTGTAAGAAGTTGGATCTAAGCACTCAAAGTTTTAATCTCCTTTATGTCCCAGACCCTCATGAGACTGATAGAGATACAGGACTCTTCCTAAAGTATGAACACTTTTTTTTCCCCCTTTGGCACATAGTTTCTGGGACCCTATGGGCCCCAAGTTCATAAATCCTGCAAAAGGATAAACTTGGAAACTGTATGTCAGCGTGTCTCCCTGGTTAGGTGAAGAGCAAATAATTGAGCATTTACTACAGTCCAGTGGTCTGCTGAGAGCTTTACATGGATTATTTTTTAAAATCCTAACAACGCTGGACCTAGGCACAGTAATCTGCTTGAATTACCTGAGGCACAGGGAGAGTAGATTCTCCAAAGCCACCCAACTTTCTCTTCTTTGGGGAGGTGGCCGGGTGTAGGAGCTGGGGTTAAACCCAGGCCTTCACATTGAGTTGCATCGCCAGCCCAAGACACTCAGCTTTTGTGCCCAGCAGGCTGAGTCTGGAGCCCACATTTCTAACCACTGCACTGTTCAGCCTCCTCCTCCTGAATGAGCTGCTGACTCAAGACCTCTGGTCCACTGCCTCAGGAATATGGTCTTGGGAAGTGGAACTGGAACAGGTGTGACCACGCACCTGTGACCGTGCTTGTGTGCCAGCCCATGGTAACCCCCAAGGGCGAGTGTGAATCATGCAGGGGGGTGAGCTTTTGGCTCCTGAAATTGTGGGTCTGCTGCCCACTGCCTGAGTGACCTTGGCTAGTTACATAGTCTCTCTGAACCTCGGTTTTGTCTTTTATTGGATAAAGGGGGTGCACATAAGCCATCAAAGTGAGCATTAAATAGGCTAAAGCAGATGGGGTGGCGAGCACAGAGCCTGGCTTGGAGGAGGCCGGTTCTATTTACTAGAAAAAGTACGCTGGAGGCTGACGGCAGCTGGAGTGGCCCTTTCTGCTTATGTAATCCTGGCTCTCCGTCCGCAGGTGAAACTCCTCTCACAGACCAGTGACTTGCCCATGGTCACACGGCAGATAAATGTCAACTTCGAGTCTAGGGATGGTATCTGTTTCTCTTTCTCTTATGTAACCCTTTCCCTAAAAATCTGATCCAAGCCTTCCTCATCCATGGCGATAATTCAGGTATGTTTTATGCTTGTAGCTGAGTTATTCTTTTGCTGTGTATTTGGGCACAATTGATGGTACCACAATTGTTTGCACATTGTGTCATAGGAATTTTATAGTTAAAATACCAGCCATCACAAGTGAATTGTTACTTATATAATCACTCAAAATGGATTTAGAGCTATTGTCAGACTATAGACACTTTCTACCAGTTTACATTTTGACTGGCTTTCTGAACTAGAAGTACAACCAGCTCGCCAGGGAATTTACTCAAAGCTCTCTCTGTGCTCCGTGTCTGTTTGCTAAGCGATTCTCTAATAATTCTAGACTTGTGATACTAATACCTCGTGGCTTTAATTCAGGATCCTTATTTCTGCACTTTGCTTTTTTTGTTTTTGTTTTTGACACAGGGTCTTGCTATGTAGTTCAAGCTGGCCATGAATTCACTGTGTAGCCCAGGTTGGCCTTGAGCTTATGGTGATCCTCCTGCCTCAGCTTCTTGAGGGCTGGGATTGCAAACACTCCTGGCTCACTTCTGCTCTTTTCAAGGTTTAGTTTCAAACGTTCACATTCCACAAGTGTCTACCATGCTTGGGAACATGTTGTGTCCATAATTAAGAAATAAGGTTAGCACTAGAATATATAACAGGAAGAATGAAGAGTTTTGGGAATTCACAAATGAGTTAAATAATAAATAATGCCATCTGTTGGACCTTAACTCTGTGCTCCCCGCTGGGTTAAACCTTTTATATTGTGGCCTCAGTGCTCTCAACAAACATGTGAGATAAGTAGTGTGAATTCCATTTTTAGTTGGGGAGACCAAGACTTGGAAAGGTGAAGACTGGAGCCCAGCTCATAGGACTCCCTCAATCTTTACGTCTATTAACTGCAGCTTGAACTCAATCTGCCCTGGATTATTCACCCCATGTGGAAGCCCCAGAGGGCCCTTTTGACAAGTTGAGCTCCAGAGTTACCACTTATTCTTAGAAGGGGCAAACGTGATATGGATTTCAGGGAGATGTTGCTAAGGAGCCTTAGAGAAGCCAGCAAGATTCTCGCGGCAGCTTAGGAGACTGGTTGGCATAAGCTCTCCCTTCTGGGACCAGCCAGCTAACCAGAGCTCTGGGGATGAGAGGACAGAGACGGAGGCACAGCAATTCTTTGAAGGATGCAGTGTGTGCAAGGAGATCAAAGTCATTTCCAAGTCACTTGGGCAAATGCTCCCAGCAGCCAGGGACTGAATAGCCAAGACAGCTCCACTCTGTCCCCATCCCTCCTCCTTCTGGGCATTGGGCTTAGCCACAGTGACCTGATTTTCCAATCCCCTAAGGTCCCAGGTAGCTGTGAGAGAAACACTGCCCTTTTGAAGGGAAGAGAATCAGGTTGCCTTAGTTACTGGGAAGGCTGGCCTGCTAAACTGAGGTGCACGTAAGGAGAGACAGGGCTAGATGCGTGACAGTTAGAGGTGACCAGTGTGTGCTGCGCAGCTGCGTATGGGAGACGCCTTGACCCTGTTTTGGTGGCATTTTTTAGGAGGTGCCAGCCTTGTGGCAGGTCCATGCTATCAGGAGCTCTGTGTCTCGAGGTGTTGATGATCTGTAGCCCCCACCGCATCATGGGGCGAGTGAAATCCCCTTGATGGCAGGGTGGCTTTGATGGCATTTCTGTCCCTGTCTCCTCACTGTTTGCCAAAGGAAGCACTTCAGCTTGGCCAGAGCTGGGAGCTGGATCTGGGTTGACTCTGTGAAAACTCCCACCATGTGTCTTGCAGCACAGGAAGGCCAGTGGCCCCACACAGTTTTTAGGTAGAACAGCAAAAGGCTCTGTCCGCTCCTGTGGCAGCTGGGCTGAGCTGCTCAGCTTCCTTGAATCCCTGTTTCAGTGTGAGATAAAAGGAGAGAAAACGAAGACTCTAGATACAGCAGCATTTTGTTATTTAACCTTTGCCAGCAGGCTGTTTAGCCTCTCACTCCAAAGCCGAAAACCCCTTGCCTAAATAATGGGGGTGGGGCGGGGTGGTGAGGGTGGGGGGCACATTCTGTAAAGCTGCTGGAAGGAAAGGGGGTGGTGCAGAGAGTGTGTTGAGGGGAGGGGTCACAGCCCACCCCCCACCCCCATTCCCACCCCCAATCGCCTCCTCAATGCTCCTACCCATGACATCTCCCAGTTGGGAAGAAATGGGATCTTTCAGTTTCAAATGTCTGCCGAAGAAAAGGGACTGAGGCTTAAGTTCTCACTCAATGGTCAGCCAGAAAAGAAAAAAAATGAAGCTGCATCAAGATTAGGGACACCTTTGTTGGCATTTTTTTTTTCTCTCATCTTGCTCCATTCATCACTCTCTGGCAGCAAGGACACCAGGCCCACAGCAGCTGCTGACTTTCAGACGGCTGCCTGCTGTTGTCCCAGCCTGGTTGGTAGTGGGGTCCCCTCGCCCCCAACACACTGGCTCCCTCTCTGTCAGTGGGCCTTTACTTGTTTAATTGCTTACTGGGGCCGCCTTGGGATCCACTGACTGGTCAGTGACTTGGAAGGATAAAATATCAAGATAGAGGCCTCGAGTGGCTGCTAGGATGAGATGACCCTGGGCCAGCCTTCTGATGCCGCATCTGCTGTGGCTTTTCTTAGATGGTTAGGGCTCTGTGTACTCTAGGAATTTCTCACACCGTTTGTATCACTACCAGTAAAACAATAACTGGTACCAGGTCTTAGTTACTTTTCTCATTGCTAAGACAAAATACCTGACACCCCAAATTAAAGGAAGAAAGGTTTATTATAGTTCACAGTTCAAAGAAATTTCAGTTCATAGTTGGATGGCACCAAGGCCAGCATGGCATGGCAAAGGAGAAACAGTTCGTGGTGGGCTGAAATCAGTAAACTGTCAAAGCAGCAAGTGATGACAGCAGCCCTCTTTTTGCCCCTACGCTATCCAGGCTCCACACCCTTAGGGCGCGTAGCTCTCACACCCAGGTGAGCCTTCCCATTATCTACACTCAGAACTATGCCGGAGCAGTCAGTCGGCTAATTTAGTCATCACACACCCTTGATCCCAGCATCACACACTTTAGATCCAGCCACCTCTGAAAACCCCCACCTATCACCACGTGAGGCTTGGGAGGGACATCTCTGGCAATAACACAGGTGATAAAGGTGATCGATACTAATTATCTTCAGTGACCTCCATCCAGTGGCTGTCATGTGCCAGGCACTGTTACACATATTTTTCTGGCATTTTGGAAGTGGGGAAACTGAGACTGAGAGATGTAAAGTGTCAAGCTTAAGATGACACAGATAGAAAGGGGCAGAGTTCGAGTTTGAGTCTGTCTGTCTGATCTCAAAGCCTCACTCCTTTTACTCCTACAGTTGTCTTTCCTTAAGTTCAGTTCAGAAAAGAAAGCAAAAAGATAAGGAAGGAATGAAAGAAGAAAGGAAGGAAAGCAAAAGCAAAAGGTCTTTATACACCACCAAGAAATGAACAGAAATAGCTGTTGGTGCATGTATCTTATTCACTGGTAAAGAACTATTTGTGCAGCAGCAGACAATCTGGTTTGACCCATACACTATTCCCTGCAGTAAATGAGGTCTTTATAAAGATCATCAAAGGACAGTGAGTCAAATATGACTCTCTTACTTAAAAATAGTAAATAACCTCAAACCAGTTCCTCCTTCTGAGTATAAAATGGAAATAAGACTAGTGCTCCAATGGTTGTGGTGAGGATGACATGACATCCCATGTGGAAAGTCTTAGCCCAATGCCTATGGCACAACATGGTTTCCAACTGGAGCGCCTACTAGACAACTCACCTGCCTGTGCACTGGTAGGGGACCCCAAACCCTGTTTTTTCTTTGCCAACACAAGTCTTAGATGGGCCACAGCTCACCTGAGTCACGTTGACATTAGTGCTTGCAAACCACCTTGGCAGTGCTTATTATACAAATAAACCAATAAACTTTTCCCCCATGGGTCTTATCAGAGGCAAGCCCTTCTTTGGAATTTCTGGAGTGAAGCGACTCTTGCCAGTGATCTGGCACTGGGGCCGTGTGTATGAAGCAGGGATAATGGAATTCTCATAGCAGAGCGCAAAAGGCTAAGGCAGAGCATGAGGTCCCTGGAATTCCTCCAGCGTTCCTTTGATAGCATGTCCCCTCACTTATTCCCCCAGTGCCGCATTTGAGAACTGTTGGAAGACCTGCTGATTTTAGCATGGTGGAGGTGCCGAAGGCCATTGGCATTTATCAGTCCCACCCAGCCAGGTGTTGCCCGCTCACTCCGAAGGTATTTATGGAGTGCCTACTGTGCTCAGCCTCTGGGAGCTAGCGAGCAAAGTCCTCATCATGGGGTATACGCTTGGGTGAGGAAGACTAGCCAATAGTTAAACAGGTAAATTGCATTATAATCAGGGGCTTGGTGTTCTCGCAAATTCCTCTGCGTATGGTAGGAAGATAAAGGTGTCCGTGGCACCCGTTGACAGTGGTGGTGTGAAGCTAGGTTTGGAGCCCAGAGACCTTTGTCCTCAGTAGGGTGTAAGCAAGCGCCTGCTGTGATGAGCAAGGTTGAGGTCTGGGGACGCAGTGGTGAGGTGCCAGGCGGCCTCCAACTTACAGAATTTACTGCACATCAGGGAGAGAGACAGCTGGTTACAAAGCACCACACTTCTCTGAGCCTCGGTCTTTCCTCTCCTGCTTCATCTTGATGCATGCAGTTATTTAACAAATATTTACCAAGCCTCACGCCTGTGATGTCCGTCCTGGACATTGCTACAGCACTAGGGATTTGGCAGCGATTAAACCAACAAAATGCTCACCTTCGTGGAGCTGTTGTTTTAGAGCAATGGTTGTCAACCTTCGAGAGGCATCAGAGCCCTCTGGAAGGCTTGTTGAACACTGTAGTTTGAGTCTGTGGGTCTCAGTGGGGAGAACGTGCATTTCCAACTGTTCCCCAGGTGACCAACTGGTCTGAGCAGTTACCGTATTGATACGATGACTTCCTTCAATCCTCATAGTAACCTTGGAGTGGATGCTGTATCATCCCTGCATCATTTGCAGATGAGGATACTGAAGTTGGGAGGTGTCTCAGTGTTTATGCCTGAGCTAAGAGGACTACGGGGAACAGTATCGCAAACATTGCTTACCTGCACGCCTGTGACTGGAGCATACCATTATTCTGTGTTGCTAACTAACCAAACCTGAATACTAGCAGAATCCTGTAGGATTTTCTTGTCCATGAAGGAATAAAGCACAGAGCAGCAGGAAGTCTGAGGGCATATCAAAAGCCAGAAGGGGTCTGTCTCTGTCTCTTGTCTGTCTTTCTGTCTGACTGACTCTCTCTCTCGCTCTCTCTCTCTCTCTCTCTCATTGTCTTTTTCAGGCAGGGTTTCGCTATGCAGTTCAGTCTGGCCTCAAATTCACTTTGTAGCCTAGGCTGGCCTCCAACTTTTGATGATCCTCCTGCCTCAGCTTCCCGAGTGCTGGGATTACAGGCATGTGCCACCACACCTAGCCCAGAAGGGACCTCTTTTTAATTAGGAGGTAGAGAATTTGCATATTCATGATCACAGGAAGCAGGTTGGAGGAAGCTGGCCTTTTGTTTCTCATATTGAGCCTGGACACTGTGCTGAGCTGCCTGATACAGGAAAGGTCTCTGGGCTTCTTCAGCCCTGGGAACTTTCTCTACTTCTGTCCTAGGAGTGCAAGTTGGGAGATATGGGAAGCAGGCAAATGAATTTTACCAACCTCAGTCACTTGCTAGTTCTTTGACCTGGTTAGGTTACTTAATACCTCCTGAACTTCCATTTCTGCACTAGCAAAATAAGGATTAATTAGAACCTACTTACTGGGGTTGGTAGAAAGCACATTAGAGGCCCCTCATGATACTCAGATTCCACCAACAGACAGTTCTAACTGCAGCAATCACAGCCTCCTGAGGACACTTTAGTGCTATCTCTGTAGTTATATACTTACTACTTAATTG
>RJWM01033359.1:0-20653 GCA_004363535.1 Dasyprocta punctata
TTTTTTTTCCCTTTGAATGGTAAAAATTTTATTTCTGAGAAAAATTTTACTGCACATTTTCAAGGAGTCATGAAAGAAAGCAAAGATGTTGTTCTCCCCCATCCTAAAAATAAATAAGGGCAAACTTTTTTTTTTTTTAATCATGACACTTAGAAGTTTAGCACCAGCATCCAAAATGAACAAAAAAGGAAAAAAAAGCATTTACTATATTACAATGTCAGATTTCTTTGGTTGGGTTCTCCCCATGTAGTAGTATTATTTCTTCTTTCAATTACCAAAACTGTAAAAACCAGGAAAAAAATATAAACCTAGTGGCAGCTGAAACTGGGGAGGATGCTCTCCTGTAGTTTGTGCAGACATTGATTCATTCCTGGGCTTGCAGCTGGTTGGAAGTACTTGCTGACATCTTCTTCTTGCAGTTGTTAATTTTTCAAAGAGTAGTGGTAAACATTCTAATGTCCAAATCTTAGTCTTCCACTTTATTGCTTAGATGTTTCTTTGGTGTTGGTAAGGTTGCAGGTGTACTTTTTGCTTTATTTTTGAATGGTCAGTAATTCTTTAGGTCACCCTGCTGGTGGTGAAGGTGCCCAGGGAGCCAGCGTCACTCAGCACTGCTCTGCTGAGGAGGCCAGAGCAGGGTTCCCAGCTGGTGCTTCACCTGCCTTGGTCTCTTTGCCACCTTGGGAAGGAGCATTAGGAAGATGGGTGCGACGCTGATACTTGTAGGGACGCCAGTAGCCACAGCAAGCAGCTGACTGGTTTGGACCATTGGCCACTTGTTGGTTCTCTTTGTCCAAGACTTGAACAATGGTAAACTTACTCACGGACCTGCTTTATTTCTCTTCAAATAGATCCTGAACATCAGAGAGCTAATGGTAACTTAAAATATTTTGAGTACATAATGGCTAAAGAAAAAGATGCCAATAAGTCTACTTCAGGTGACCAGTCTGATCAGAAAAGCACACTGAGGAGAAAAGGGATTGCTGTGGATTACCTACCCGAGAGACAGAAGTACGAAATGCTCTGCCGTGGGGAGGGTATCAAAATGGTAAAGTGGAAAAGTCAATTGTGTGTGTGTGTGCGTGAGTGTGTATGTATGTGTTTTGTACAAAATTGTAGAATCAGATTTCTTTTATATTTAAGCCTGTGTGGTAAAAATCATGATTCCATTAAATATTACAGTATGCTATATTAGCTTGGTGTCAGTGTCAGTGTCATGGTCAGTATGCTTCAGGTAATAAAATAGTTTTAATATAAAGTTTGTGAATCATGTACCATTATATGCATATTTGGTAATATTATCCTGTTCACAGATCAAAAGAGGGTTCTTTTCTAGGGTGAAAGATAAGTAAGTTTAAGGAATTGAGAATTCTTTTTATATTTAATTCCAAAGAATTTAGTAGTCCTAGGTAGAAATAATATTCTATTGGTAATTGATTTTGTGAACTACAAAGACTCATCTATATGGTAATCCTTTGTGATCTTGCTCCTATTCAGTCTTAAAAAGATTTCCTAGCAAAATGTTTAAGAAATACTCCGAATGTAAGTGTTCAACAGATTTTAACTTTTTTTTTTTGTATTGGGGATCGAACTCACAACCTCGCGCTTGCCAGGCAGGCACTTGTGCCACTGAGCTAAATCCCCAGCCGACAGATTTTAACTTTAACATTTATTCTTGTTTTGTTTTGTGTTTGAGACAGGGTCTCACTACATAGCCCAGGCTGGCCTTGAACTCACTATGTAGCCCAGGTTGGCCTCGAACTCACAGCAATCCTCCTGCCTCTGCCTCCCAAGTACTGGGATTACAGGCATGCACTACAACATCATTTATTGTTTAAAAGATCCAAATATATCTGTCAATATCCCTTTACCTAGTATATATATTTTATATTTATATAATTATAATTCATAATGCCCCCCTCTTTAGAATATCAGTAGATCTTAAATTCAAACTCAAAATGTTCCAAATCTAAGGAACATTTGTTAAAGTTGATCACAGGTTTTTGGTTTAGCTTTGAGACTTCTCAGAGTCTTTTTATGATAATATGGATTATCATGGATATATACATAACCAAAATTGACCATGGAACTGTCTTTGTTTTTGCAGTACCGAGGATCAAATCCAATGCCTTTTACATGCTAGGCAAATGCTCAACTGCTGAGCTGCGTCTCTAACCCGTGAAACCTTTTTTTAAAGGACTATGATGTGGGTACTAGTGTCCAAATTTTTCTTCACTGCCAGCAAACTCAAGCTGCGCTGTATAGTTTGCTAGTGTTAACAGCCTGACCACTAACAGCAAACCCACATATATCCTTGTTGACATTTTTGATAGCTAGATTCATGGACTCTTAGCAGGACATGCTTGTTTTTGTCTTGAGAGTTGAGTAAATTCAAGGATAGTAACACTTTGTTAGACTCATTAAACTTTGTTTTTCATTTCTAAATACTTAGTGTGTGCCACTCAGCTTTGCATTACTGTGACAAAATAACTGACATAAACAATTTAAAAGGAGGAAAGATTTATTTTGACTCACTTTTAGAGGTTTCAGTGCATGGTGGTTTTCCCTTCGTTGCTTTGAGTCTGTGATGAGGCAGAGCATCATGGCAGGGATGGAAAGCAGTGGATGGGAGAAGAGCTATGTACCTTGTGAGAAACACGAGGGCAGAGATCCCAGTATCTCCTTCAAGGGTGGGCCCCGTGGCCTTCTATGAGGCTCATTTCCTGAAGGTTCCACAGACCTCTCATTAGCATCACAGACTGGCGACCATGCCTGTAACACACAAGCCTTTGCATTGACATTCTAAAGCTAAACTGGATGTATATCTTTCAAAGATAAGAACTTAAGCTGGGCATAGTGGCACAAACCTTTAATCCCAGCACTCTGGAGGCTAAGGCAGGAGGACTGCCTTGAGTTTGAGACCATCTGGGCTACATAGTGGGTTTAAAACCAACCTGAACTCAAAAAACTTAAATAAATCAATAAATAAATGACTGACTGACTCAAAATAACTACAAGGGCATTATCATACTGAAAAAAAAATTCACAGTAGTCTGTGCTATTAAATGCTAGTTACTGTTCAAATTTCCAGCAGTAAACAGATTCTTAAAAATTGCCTTTAACAACTCTTAAAGAAGAAAGCAAAATAGAGCTATAAGTACAAAGCAGGATGCTGCTAGTTTATCAGTTCATTGTGACACATGTCACCTCTGCCCACAATCAGAGGACATTTCTTCTGTTCAAATGGTTCAGTCCATTTCATCATTGTTTAAAAGACTTATTTGAAGGCCAGGGATTTAGCTCAGTGGCATAAGTGCCTGCCTGGCAGGTGTGAGGTTGTGAGTTCAATCCCTGATACCAAAAAAAAACAAGTTTGACTTGGTGAAAGACTTGCTTGATACAGAGCCTTGGGTTTGGTTCCAGGTAAAGTGCATGGAGAATAAATTTGAACGAATCTATTTGTTTTATTGTATTAGTAATTAAAATAATTATATTCCTGCTTTGTATATGAGATAGTTATTTAATCAAGGGAAGAATACCAGGATTGGTGATGAAGCTCAGTGGTAGAATCCTCACCGAGCAGGCGCAAGGTCCTCGGTTTGTTCCCAGTGCCATGGAGGGTGGGGGATGTGGTAAAAAGAATCAACTGTGAACTAACATATTTATGTAACAGATGATTGAAGGGAACATTTATTTGTTTTGCGGACTGCTCTACAGTATTTTTATATACACCCTAGTAAAACCACTTGGCTTCCTTAATAACTTTTTGATTTCACCTTTGTCGTTAATCTTTCTTTTTTGACCACAAGCATTTAACTGTAAGGTATACTAGGGAAAGCTAGTTTTGGTGTTCAGTTTTTTCCCCTTCTAGAAACTTTCACTTTTCTAGGTGTTTCCCAGTTACTTTTTGAAGTTTGGAACAATGCTGGGCATTAATTTCATATTTCCTCAAACACCTTATTGTTTCTTTCCTGTTTCCTGATGAGTGAAGGCTTAAAAGAGAAACCTTAGCTTTTTTCTCCTTTCTTCTGTCTCTCCCCCAGAAAATAATCATTAATAAAATGTTTTAAATCCTGAAACTCTGTTTGACAGAAAATATTTGCAGAGTACTGCTTTTTGTTTATTCTTCCAGGGATACTCTGTATATGCAAACATGATTATTGTTTTGTGTTTGCACAGGAATAGGTATTAAAAATATTACTACTCTTAGCCAGGTGTGATGGTGCACACCTCTAATCCCAGAACTCTGGGAGGCTTAGGCAGAAAGAGCCTAAGTTTGACCCCATCCCGGGCAACTTAGCAAGACCCTGTCTCAAAATTAAAAACAAAAAACAAAAAACTCACAAAATGGGCTGGAACTGCCCTAAACACGAAAGCCCACTGGTTTAGTCCCCCATACCACAAATACATATGTGTGTGTGTGTATATACATGTATGTATGTATATATTGTACATGTGTATATATGTACATGTGTATATAATATATATATATATAAAATTTATGTTTAGACTCCTCGAAGACAAAAAAAACTGTTTTGCCGCTACCATGATGGAAACCGGAATCCTAAATTTATTCTGGCTCCAGCCAAACAGGAGGATGAGTGGGACAAGCCTCGTATTATTCGCTTCCATGATATTATTTCCGATGCAGAAATTGAAATTGTCAAAGATCTAGCAAAACCAAGGGTGAGTTATTTTTTACCCCTCAACTTCCTGTACCTTTGTATCAGCTTTTCATCTGTAAGATATCAGAGAGGACAACTGATATGGCAATAACTCCACAGATAGTTTTAGATACTGTTACTGCAACATAATGGACTGGTTAATTACGTTTTATATATGCTAGTTTGTTTTGTTCTGGCTTGTTGTTAGTTTGTTGTTGCCAAAAATGGCATATCCTAAAACTGGACATTAAACACTGAATTATGAGAATCATAGATGAGATTTTTATTTACACTTCACAAAAATTTTTTTCATTGTCTTACTGAATAACTTTTCTGTATATTTTGTCACCTTAATCTCAGAGATCATGCTAAGCTCAACTTTTTCTTTCTTGCTTGCTTTTTTTTTTTGTGTGGTGCTGGAGATTGATGCAGGGCCTCTTACATGCTAGACAAGCACTATCCTTGAGCTACATCCCTACCTCAACTTTTTTGTATCTTCTATGTTTTTAGCTGAAAGAATAGTTGAAGTATTTTTATTCCTTCTTAGGCACATTAATATTGTAATAGAAAACTATAATTGGGCACAAGCATCACTTTAATCTTCAAATGATGACATCATAGTTTTCTGACTTCAAACTATGTCATTTATCTTTACAGGAAAAATAGTCTAATGTGGTTACGCTCACCCCTATAAATTCAGTGTTTGGCACACATTCTTTCTTCTTTTGTGAGAGAATGTGGGAAAGACAACCCTTTCTGATCTTGCCTTTTGCCCCATCATCTTGCTTTTAATAGTTCATCTTATTGATAGTAAAATACAAACCACTGTCACTTTCACAAAGAAATTGTTAAATCAATGCTAAGCTTAGTTTTGCTCCCATTACACAGGGGTTGGTAATTTTTTTTCTGTAAAAGTCAAGATAGTAACTATTTTTTAGGCTTTGCAGACCATATGGTCCCTGTCACAACTACTCAGCTCTGTCATTGCAGTGTAAAAGCACCCAAAGAAAACATGAAAATGAATAAGGGTGGCTGTATTCCAGTACAAGTTCATTTCTAAAAACAGGCAGCTGAATTTGGGTTTACCAACCCTTGTTGTAACATAAATATTTTAATTATCTAGATATTTGTACTGCATAGTAAATTTTACTGCTTTTCCCTGTTGATAGTCTTTGTTTATTAAAGATTATATGTGCAAAAGACTGGCCTAACACATGTGGGTACTGTTCAAGGGAACTCTAATCTACTACTAAACAGAATGCTACTTATATTCTGTTACTCTTGTTTGAATTTCTATTCTTTATTTGTGGTTAGTAAACCTAGTTTACCAAAATGTTTTGGTATAATACAGCAAGTCCCCAAATTACGAATAAGTTCCATTCTAGGAGAATGTTCATAAGTTGAATTTTCTTCCAGAGTCCAACAGTAGTCGTATATGGTACCCCTGTGAAAGTTTGCAACTCAAATGTTCATAAATCAGAACCTTACTGTTTTCATTCAAAATTAGTCTCTGGGTTTGAAGACCTCAGTCTTCAGAGGAGATTCCTCAGTTTAGATTATTTTGTGATCAGTAAATTAAGTGGCCTTAAAATTTCATACTCTTTAGTTAACCTCAGAAGGTTAAAAAAAGTTTGAAATTATCTTTCTTATTGTTTTAACATTGATGAATTCTTTTTATTTGCCTTTCTGCTCAATCCAAGATTATTTTACCATATATGTTATTGAGTGGCTATCTTAAAGACAGAAAAAAATGAACCTCAAAATAATTTTCAGTAGTATTGACCTTTCTACACAGTTCTAGCACTAAAAATAATTTTAATTTAATCTTGGAGGTTTTGGAATACATCATTAATTATATTACATTCCTGTTGCTGTAATTTACACTTCAAATTTTAGAAATTTCTTTTTTTCATTATCACATCCTCCTAACTACTGAAAGAAATCTAAAATTTTCAGTCTCTTTTATTTATATGCCCTCTATTCATGTAACACAAAAATATCATTTTTTAAAAATGTAAAAACCTTAGCCAGGCATGGTAGTATATGCCTGTAATCCCAGCCCTCTGGGAGGCTAAGGCAAGAGGATGAAAAGTTTGAGCCCAACCTGGACAATTTAGCAACTTAGCGAGATCTTGTCTCAAAATAACAAAAATTTAAAAAAGGCTTCAGAGTATATCTCAGTGTAAAAACCCCAAGTTTAGTCTCCAGTACCAAAGCAAAGCAGAACTGGCTTTCATGGCTTAACCCAAGGTGACTGGAAATACATGAGTTATTTCCTCAATTCACCTTCTTTTGTTGAAACAAAACACCAGAATTCTGACTGGTTGAATAAATGTGATTCATGTTTTGTCTTGTAATGCAACTATTTTGATGGTTGGCTTCACAGCTGAGGCGAGCCACCATTTCAAACCCAATAACAGGAGACTTGGAGACGGTACATTACAGAATTAGCAAAAGGTAAGAGATGTGTATGCTGCATATTTTGCCCTCTAATGAGTGTTTTGTACATCCTACAGGAATTTTTATTCCTTTAGGGGAAATAGGTCATTTTCAGTCTCCTGCGCAAGTCACCACCTCACCCATGAACAGGATAACGCATGGATAAACTGCTTTGTGTTTCACAGGCTTTTTCTTTTAACTAGAAGTTCTGTTTTTAATCTGTAACAGGTCTGTTATTTTTAGCAAATTAATATACTTTTTTTTTTTTTTTTTTAAGATCAGGTTTCAGATGTCTAGGAAACAGCCTGACACTTGTTTTCTTTTTTCCCTTTGTTGTCAAAGTGGGAAATAAAAAGCAGCAGCCTGGTTAGTCGGAGAGTAGTGTGTGCTGCTGCAGTTCTCAGTTTGTAAGGGCTGCTGTGATTCTGACATTTGTTCACATGTCTTATAAAACATCATTATCATTATGGAGTAATTGGTATTCCTCCTGTTGGAGTTTTATTTTTAAAAGCTTGTTGACTCAAAAGTTGGCAATGGAAAGAACTGTGCTTCTGAATTCAGTCTTCCAAAAATTACTTGTTGAACTTAGTTGTTTTTTATTTTGCATATTGAGAAACAGTTTTATCTGGTGAGTTTAAAAAATGAACTTCAGACTAATTTTTTTCCCTAAATTTTAAAGAACATTTAACTTCTAGATCTGGGAAAGCTCCTGTGAAACCCAGTGCTATGTATCATTTACATAAAGCTTCAAATGCTTTTCTTAAAAAAAGTGAAAGGACAATAAATCTACAGCAAAAATCTGTCAACCCATTTTTCTCTTGACTTTGAAGTGGCTGTTCTGACTGCCACCTTTCTAAATATTTTTGCTGATTTGAAACCATTACCTGCCATCCAGAGCAGCCTGAATCCTTCCAATCACTTGTGGCTTGGCAAAACAAAACAACAAAAGCCCCAAATTGCCTGCTACTAGAGTAAGTCCTTGTCCTTTCTCTTTTTTTTTGTAGCTGAGCCGAGCTACAGTACATGACCCCGAGACTGGAAAATTGACCACAGCACAATACAGAGTATCTAAGAGGTAAGGTAGAACTGGAGTTGTATTTGGGTCTAATTTCCACAAAGTCCATGATATGGTTTCTGAGACCCAACCTGTTAGATGTAGGTATTTGAAGACACCTGTGCTTGAATTTTCATGATGGACTAGTAGACATGGTTATGGGGAATTAGTAGACTGCCAAAGTAATTTATGAGATCACAAAATGCCTGATGAGGCTCTTTAAACCCTGCTAAGTAAAGTCATATTCTCATATTGAAGTGAAAGAAGTTCCCAAAGATGCTTTACAGAGCAAGGCCTTGTGGTAAAGCCAGGTTTAAAAATCTCTGGGTCTCCAGTAGCTGTAGATATTAAGAAAATAAATTCCTTGAAGGACTAATAATAAGTCAATAGTTTCAAATTTCAAATTTAGCAGTGTTTGAAGAGACTCTAAATTAGGTTTTTAGCTGATAGATAACTAAAGTAATTTTTAAAACTAACTTAGGAGCATGAGTTAGGAAGAGCTCACAGAATTGAGTGACATCATTACAACAGAAATCCTTTTTCATTGACTTATTCATATAATGAGATTTCTTCACTTATAAATATGAAAATAGAAGCATTGTTGCAATAAATTGATTTATTTTAAACCTAACATTTACCCACAGATAAAACAACTAATCACATAAATACAAGCTTCATTCATTTCATTAGGAACATTTAAATGTATTATGTTTTTACATTTGATAGTGATTTTTAATCAGTCTTAGATTAATATCTACTAATAATTGTAATAACATTAACAGGCCTTTATGATATAGAAATATCTATATTTTTGTCAATTATATATTTTAGAGAAATATAAGGTGCTGAGTGGAAGACTTTCAGGTATAAAAATATATCACTTTTTTCCCTTTAATATTTTTATTTTTATTGGTACAATTTAGATATACAGAATGATTATATTCATAGTAGGGAATTTTACTTGTACATGATATATCTTGATTCCTCTTTTTCCCCATTGCCTTCCTCTCTCTTCAACCCCTCTTCCTTTCCTTATTTACAAGAAAAAGTATCACTGTAAGAAGTGGTTTCTCAGTCTCAGAAAACTGACATTTTGAATCAGGTTATTTTTTGTTGTTCAGAGCTATTTGAACTACTTAGGATGTTTAGCAGCATCTCTGGAGCCCTTCAGATGCTCCAGCATCTTTCCTTCATTTGTGACTGTTAAAAATGTTTTCAGACATTGCCTAATGTCCCCTGGTAAGCAAATTTCCCTGCATTCACCTCCAGGGTCTCCACTCTTCCATTTCTATTGAGAATCATTGTTCTAGGATAAGAAGGGAAAGAAAATACAAGTTCAAGGGAAAAAAGAGAATGATGTAAAATTTTCAAGTATTAAAATTTATTTCTTGTATTTTAAAAGCAGGTAATGGTGGATGCCAAGTTGTTATGGTATTTAGATTCCACTGGATATATTAAAATAATTATTTTCCATAAATTATTAATATTTTCAATGTGATGTTATAAAATCATTTCAAACTAGGTTATAAAAACTTCAATTAGTTATGGAACAGGTACATAGATTTTAACAAGTACTTTAGGAGATGCTTAAAGAAAAAAAAATGTTTTATTTTGGGACCTTTCCTTTCTATGTAATTCAGGCCAGCCTTGAACTTACTATATAGCCCAGAGTGGCCTAGAACTTGAGATCTTCCTGCTGCATAGTACTGAGATAGATTATAGGCATGTGCCACGCTGCCTAGCTCTCAAAAATGTGATGATTACTGCTGGAAATCAGCAAAAGTATCATGAAGTCAACACAGAATACTGCATTGATTCAATATTCTCTTACCCTTTTAGGGAAAAAGTCATATGTCCTTGATATATTAACCTTAAACATTGTCATATACATATTCGAATTTCCTGTCTGTGCTGCATACACCCTTGCCCTCTTGCCATGTTAAGGAAGTTTTTTTCTCACCCTTCACTAGGTTCATTGGCTGAGGCCCCTGTCAAAAAAAAAAAAAAAAGAAAAAAAAAGAAAAAGAAAAAAGAAAAAAGCCTACAAATTCAAAGTTTTACCCAACAGAGAGCTTTTAGAAATGAAGAGTGATTAAAAAAACAAGGAAACTTGTATATTTTTATGCTGTCATTCAAAAGTATGATTAGACAGAGGGTATGATCTAATGGTAATAAACTGAAGGGAGCTTAGCAAGGACTATTTGTTCAAGTATTTCTTGATACCTGTGTCTTTGAGGATGAGGCTGTTCTTTAGGAGTAAGAAGGGCACCTCTGGAATAAAAGTCTTATTTTCTATTTCAGAGGAAGGTCACAGAATTTTTTTTAGACCTGCTTGAGGAAAGATGATTTGACAGACCTTCCTCTTTCTGATGTTTGCTCAAATTCCAAGGTGTGCTATATTTTGAAGTAGAGTGTCCTGAACCTATCAAAAGACACAAAGAAAGCCTAAATTTGCCATATAATTTTGATTTAATCATAGGAACAGATATCCTTAAGGGACACTAATAGATCATAAGATTTTCTAGAAACCAGTTTGGATAGACTCGTATTTGAGACATGATGTATAGTGCTTTTGAACATCGTAATTAATTCTGATTCTAAGGTAAGCTTGAGCTTATTTTCCATCGTATTCTAGAGTGTTATACTGTACTGTCTACAAAAATGAATCTCCCTCCCTTTTTTTCTTTTTTTGTAGTAATGGGGATTGTGCTAGGCAAAGTGTTCTATCACAAGCTACATTATATCCCTTTTTCTTTTATTTGTATTTTGAGACAGGATCTTGCTAAGTTTCCCAGGCTGGTGTTGAACTTGAGATTCTCCTGAATAACTGAGATTGCAGGCATGTGCTACTGTGCCTTATGTAAGAAGGAAGTTTAACGTTAAAATATTGAGTATATTTGAACCAATAAAAAGTTTTTACTATTTTCAGAATTTAATAGCTGTGTTGACATTTGGTATCTACCACTATAAATATTTATTTCCCTTTTAAATTATAATAAAAGGCCATCTTAAGTGCAAAATGGAAAAAATTTTATGTGTTCTAATGTCAGTTAATTTAATCTCTTTTGCTTTGGGAACATTTGTATTTTGAACAAAGTTCCAGAAGAGAATGTAAAATACCTGTTTAGAAAAATTGCTGAATGACTACATAAGCTTCAGTAAAAATTTACTTCAGCAAATGGAATTTCCTTTGGCAAAATACATGTGGAAATTCTTTACTTGTTTAAAGAGTGTAAAACAAAAGTTTAAGGTGGGTGTGGTTGTGCATACCTGTAGTCTAGGCAGCAGGATTTCTTGAGCCTTGGAATCCAAGGCGAGCCTGGGTTTTTATTTATATTAACCACCATCTTGTTAACTTTTGGCAAGTCATTTCTCTCTTTTCTAATACTAAAAATAAAAACCCTAAAAATTACAGTTTATTAATGGAAAAGCTAGTAATTTTGACTAGATTAACAAATGGACTTTTAGTTTTTGAAAGGTAAACATTCAGTTATGTGCTCTGAAAGACAGTCCATTAGGTGAGCTCATAAAATGCAGTTAAAGTAATATAAATAATGATACAAATAAACAATCTGTTTAAAGTAGTAAAAAAATGTTTCTTTGTTTCTGGTGAATTATTCTTAGAAATGGTTTTCATTTTTTTATTCTGAAGTATTGATTTCCTAAATAATGTGATACTTATGCATAAGATTTAGTTTACCTTCTGGGTGTGGTGAACACACATCTGTAATTCCAGTACTCAGGAGGCTGAGGCAGAAGGATGGCTCCAAGTTCAAGGCCAGCCAAATTTTTAAGAAAATTTTTATTTGGTGGGTGTGGTTTGTTTGGGAAAGAAACTCAAAAGGCAAATTATATCACATTTAGCTTAACAATCTTTAAGATTTTTTTTTTGCATTTTTATATAAGTACAAATAACTTTGATTTCAGGTTTTTAAAAATTGGCATAACTTTTGACAATACTGCCCTCCACTGGATTGAACAATTGTTCTCAGACTGAAATAAATGAAATGAGCAGATCTCGGTTTACTGTATAATTATCCAAGACTGAGCACTGAAAACATTATTGGAGATTTTGCCCTTGGTAACTGATATTTTAAGCCCTGAACTATTTTCTGCCTTTGCAAAGAAACAACATAGTTATTTTACCTTAACTAATTATGAAAGACAGCAATGATGTTCAGATACATTATTGACATTTTCTTTGGAAGTCTTGTAACAATCCCTAGATCTCCAAAATGCTGTTGTGTTTACTTGCACACAAGCATACTTCTTCACATATTAGAATACAGGCCCAAAGTGCAGGAATGCTTCTTCCTTGGTATAGCATTTCCAGGAAACTTTAAAATCATATGTTTAAAAAAAAATGAAGATTTTTTAAAACATCAAAATCTCATACAAAAGTAAAAAATGTAAAAATGCTGTAACTGAATGTACATCTTGTTCTCAAATCCTGTCATTAAGGCCAAAAGGAAGATAGATACTTGGGGCTATTGATTTATTTTATAATTAAAATTTTAAAAAATTGGTACATTTTAGTTACACATAATACTTATCACAGGGGATTTGTTTTTGATTTTGTTTTGGGGACCAAGGATTGAACTCACTACCTTGCACTTACCAGGCAAGTGCTTGAGCTACTGAGCTAAATCCCCAGTCCCACCACAGGGAATTTGTACCTATATGTAATATATCTTGCATCTTTTTTTCCCATTTTGCTCATTCATTCATTCTTATATTTATCTAGTTCTTGTCTTCTTGAGACAGGGTTTTGCTGTGCAGTTCAGGCTGGCCTTTTGTAGCTCATGCTGTGATCGAACTCACAGTGGTCCGCCTGCCTCAGCCTCCTAAGTGCTGGAATTATAGGAGTGTGTCACCACAGCTGGCCTTCCCCTCCTTATTTACAAAAACTTTGTTTACATTTTTTCCTTCTGTTTTTTTTCTTATTCCTTCTTTCCTTTCTCCTCCCTTCTCCTTTGTTCCCCTTCTGATTTGAACATTTTCTTCTCATTTCTCAATAGTTTTTAATGAAATGTAGAGACATGTATATTTATTTGAAGGAAAAGTTTTTTCCCTTTCTCATGGTGTTAAATATTATGTGTTTTATGGGAAAGACACTGAATAACTTGGTTGAAATTTTCTATTATAGTTATACATAACAAAGAAATGATCGTCAAATGATTTCTCCTATTAAAGTAAATGCTATAACTTTAGATTCTGACTTAATTAAAGCAGTGGCTACTGGAAGGAAGAAACCTTGATTTCTGATGACTTGATAGAATGCAGGTAAAGCACATCTAGGACCTAGAAGAATGAACAACTTACATAAATTACAGAATAATTGTCACTACTGAATTTTTAGCACTGTTACAACAGTGTACATTCAGAACTCAATTCATAGAATACCTGGTATGTTTACAGTAAGGTCCCTAAAGACAGATTAGCAGTAATGATTTAAGAATGGGATCCAGATTAATAAAATGCTTTAAATGAATATGGTCCTGTAGTTAAGAATCTTATTAGATTTTCACGTAAAAGTCAGAATAAATGAAATGACTTCCCTTGCGTCTGTAGAATCATTTTCTTCTACAATGACTACAAAAGAACCTCAATAAGATGAGTCTTTTAAACCAATAATTAATCATTGACTTGAACTGCTCCACCTGAAATCTTCCACTGAGTTTTTATAATAACAAGAAGTGCAAATGAAAACTTGTTTAAGAAATTAAAACCCTCTTACTAAATTTCTCCTAAACTGAAATTTTATGCCTGCCTCTTCTACTTACTGGTTTCTGGTGCTGTAATGTGAAGAAGGAACCAGTTTTTGCTTCACTGAATATTCTATTTCTAAATTGTGTCCTTAAGGCATTACGTGTTAATGAAATGTTGACAGATTGGCCAGCATTTTTAAATGCTTTTTTATTTTGACTATGTTTTCAAAGCAGAAGTACTGCTAGCAGTACCTTCAGTGTCCATTGCGTCAAAGAACTCTGTAAACATCATATTATTTATTGCATCTTTGGGAGTAATAATTTTCTTTTCAGCTTTCACATTCCTACATATTTATTGCTGCACCACTGAGGAAATAGATCATTTGTTATTAGTTCCTTGTCTGATATGAAACATTAAATTTGAACTGTAACCACTGCACCCCATACTCAAAAATAAATTAAAACCTCTTTGTCTCAAAGATGGACAAAGAATAAAAGGATTGATACTGCAAGGATTTTGTGAAATGGGCAGGTGTAAATCACTGCAACATTTTTAGAGGGTAATTTGACTTAATTTATAAAAAACATAAAAGTCATTTTGCAATTCCATATCTGGGAATTTATCCTGCAGAGGTAATCTCACAAATATGCAAAGAAACACACTTTCATTACTATAATGCATCAGTGAACATTTATGCAGAAGCTTTTGTAGGAACAGACATTTAAATTTTATGAGGGTCAGGGGTTTGGCTCAGTGGCTTAAGTGCCTGTCTGGCAGGCATGAGGTTGTGAGTTCAATCCGTGGTACTACAAAAAAAAAAAAAAAGAAAAAAAAATTTATGTGTATACCTAGAAGTAGAATTTCTGGCCCATATATTTTTTTTAAATGTTATTTTTTTGATACCAGGGATCAAACTCATGACCTCGTGCTGGCCAGGGGGGTGCTTGTGCCGCTGAGCTATATCTCTGGCTGCTGGCCCATATTGTAACTCTGTTTAATCATTTGAGAATCTGCCAGGCTGGTTTCCAATGTGGTTGTACCATTGTACATGGCCACCAGCAATGTGCTGTATCAGGGTTCTGATTTCTATAGATCCTTACTAATGTGTTGTCTCTCTTGAGACTGGACCTCAATATGTAGTTCAGGCTGGCCTTGAACTACAGGTTGTTGCCACTGTGCCCAGTTTATTCTTTCTTTTTTAACGTAGACATCCTGGTAGGGATTAAGTAGTATCTCATTGTGGGTTTTTTTGAGGGTAGTTTGTTTTGTTTGAATTAGGTTTCACCTTGTTGCCCAGGCTGGCATTGAACTGTTGCTGTCAAGTGCTTCTCCTGCCTCCCAACCAGCTGGGACTAATAGGCGGGTACCACTGTGCCTGGCCTCATCGTGGTTTTGATTTGTATTTCTATAATGTTTAATGATACCAAGCATCTTCTCATGTGCTTATTGGACATTTATGTATCTTTTTTTGGAGAAATGTCTACTTAGATTGTTTGCCAGTTTTTAAATTGCATTTTTTTTTTTTTTTTTTTTTTTTTTTTTTTTTTTTTTTTTTTTTTTTTTTTTTTGGTACTGGGGATTGAACTCATGACCTTACACTTGCCAGGCAGGCACTTCTGTCACTAAGCTATATCCCCAGCCGCTGTCTTTTATTGAATGTAATAGTTCAATAATAATTTATGTATTTTAGGAATAAGTCTTTTATCAGAGTTTCTATTTACAAAAAGTATGAAAATTTCTATTTTAATGTTTATCTTTTTCCTTTTGTTGCCTGTACATTATGTATTTTTTTCTTCTCAAGACAAGATCTCTTTGCCAAGGCTGGCCTTGAATTCCTGGGCTCAAGTGATCCTTTCTGCCTCAGCCTCTTGAGTAGTTGGGACTACAGGTGCATGCTCCTGCATACGTATATGTATTTTTTTAACCAAACCCAGAGCATCACCCATGCTGAACAAGTACTCTGGCACTGGCCTACATCCATCAGTCCTTTTTAGCTTTTTGAGACAGGTTCTAAGTTGCTCAGGTTGGTGTTGAACTTTGATCCTCCTCCTGAGCCTCCCAAGTAGTTGAGATTACTGGTGTATGCTACTATGCTCAGCCTTACCTATTAGATACCATATCTGAGCCATTTCCTGACCCAGGGTCACAAAATTTTATTCTTTTGTTTTTTTTTAAGGATTTTATTATTTTAGCACTGATATTTAGATGTTCAATCCCTCTTGAATAAATTTTTAAAAATACATTGTAACGTAGAGGTCCAACTTTTTTCTTTCCATGTAGATATCCAGTGTCCTGTGTCCATCTGTTGAATGTAACAAACCATTTTTGCTTTTTAAATTTTATTTATTTATTTATTTTTGTCTTTTTGAGTCAGGCTGTTGCTATGCAGTTCAGGCTGGCCTTGAGCTCACTTTGTAGCCCAGGCTGATCTCGAACTTGCAACAATCCTCCTGCCTCAGCCTCACGAGTGCTTGAGTTACAGGCGTGTGTCAAATTTTTTTTTTTTTGTACCAGGGATTGAACTCACAACCTTGGAGTTGCCAGATAGGTGCTGTGCCACTGAGCTATATCCCAGCCCTGGTTTTTTAATTTTAAAGGAGTGAAGTGAGAGATTTGAGTGATAATTTGCTAGAATAGCAAAAATGGAAGTTTTTCTTCGTAGCAGGAAACTTTGGGCAGAAGAGTGAAAATCAGGCATTGACAAAGAATAAAGACAAAGGCAGGTAGTACTGCTGGAGTAAAGCGTGTGGGGTTAGAAATGGGAGATTCAAAGGCACAGACAGGAAAACCTGCCTCTGTCAGGCTGCAGGACAGTGATTTCACTAACATGCAAGAAAACAGGAAAGAATAGACATGTAAATGTTGTGGGTGGGGAGTAGCAAGAGTAGTTGAAGATAACAGAAGTAGAAGTCAGATTCTTTTTGGGTAATAGGTCCCAGGAGGAGTTATCTTACCAGAAAGTATTTAATTTGAAGCTTTATTTGAACACTTAACAATCATGCATTGCAATTACCTGTAAAAACCACATGTATAGTAGTTTGCTTATAAAAAGTTCAAAACCCCATCAAATTGTTGCCAATCAGAACAGATAGTACTGTATGTTTATATAACATACCAGGTTAGTTGTGTGAGGAACTTGGTCAGATTGGGACAAATGGATTCTTAGTATATATATCAACTGTATTCTTTACAACAGTAAACTTCTTTGATTCTCATTTCTGCTACCCCAGAGACTATACCCAGCCAGTCTTGATGAATTAGCAAGAGACTGTCAAAGGGACAATTTTGGCAAAATAGGATAAATCATGGATTCATTTTAAGAAGTCTGCAGGGTTTGTTCATTCAGTAAATATTTAAGCATCTACTGTGTGCCAGACTTTGTAGGCTTTGTGACTGTAGTGGTGAGTAGACAGAGGGAGAAACTGAAGGGCACCTGAAGGATGAGTGAGGAAGACAGCTTCTAGAATGAATGAATATTGGCAAACATCACTAAAGCAAAAAATACAGTGAAAATTGGAAAATGCCATTTAATTTGGTGGTGTGGTAGAATAATTTCATTGGAGTGATAAAGCTAGATTAGAATGGGTTCAGAGATGAGTCTGAAAAAGTTGGCTTAAAGAGGGAGGGAAGTTTGGTAACTGGTAAAAGATAGAGAATTGTGGGAAAGAATTTTCTATTTTTATTGAAGGAAAGAGCAAGCCTAGCTAAAAGTTGTAGGAAGAATTGTTCAGAGGAGGAAGTTGATTATATAAGAGAGAGAAGGACTAATCAGTGATACATGGTTCCTGAGGTGGCAGGAAGGGGTAGAATCTTAGAGGATTAGCCATAGACAAAGAGAAATGTCTATCCATACTAGAATAATAGAAATAGAATCAACTAGAAGAAGCAGGCGACTTCAGATGTCGGTAAATTATATGGCATTTCTGTGAAGTACCATAAGACAACATGAAGACATGCTATCTTCTGAGTGGAGAGGGTTCAGAGTAGAGAAAGAAATAAATATGAGGATTCATTTGAAGTTGGTATTCAGAATTTTTAATGGAATGTATCTGTCATATTTGCTGTCGTAGGTATAAGCTTGGAGACAAATACTCATTCAGGACCATGTTTAAATTCAGTTTTTTAGCAAGAATATTGCTGAAATAATGAACCATAGAATGAAAGCTTAAGGGAAGAAGAAAAAAGAAAAAAAAAAAATTGGGGCTAGTGATACAGCTTAATGGTACAGTGCCTGTCTGGCAAGCACAAGATCCTGAGTTTGATTTCTGACACCAAAAAAAAAGGAGTTATAAAGGAGATAGTTGAATTTAGGGGTCCTATTATTTAAGGATTTGGGGATTAAACTCAGGCCCGCACATTGGGGCTGCCTTTTTAAAAATCAAGATACAGTTTCATAGTGTAAATTTCACTCTTTTAAAATATATGTTTCAGTCACTTAAATCTTCAGCTGTGTAACCATCACATATTCAATTCCAGAACATTTTTGTCACCCTTCCCCCCTAAAAATCCTGTACCCACTGGGAGTCACTCCCCACCCTTAGCAACCACTAATCTACTTTTGGTGTGCGTTGATTTACCTGTTCTGTGTATTTCATGTAAGTGTAATCATGTGGCCTTTGATGTCTAGCTTCTTTCACTTAATGTAATGTTTTTAAGGTTCTATCGATGTAGCATATATCTGTATTTCATTTTTTATGGTATAATATTTCATTTATGGATATACCACATTTTTTAGTCTCTATCAGTTGATGAACATTTAGGTCATTGTCACTTTTTTCCTATTAATAATGCTGCTATGAACATTTCTGTAACAGGTTTTTATGTGGACATGATTTAATTTCTCTTGGGTATATGCCACGAAGTAGAATTGGTAGGATCATATGGTAACTCTGTTTTAGTATTTCAATGATATGCCAAGGTGTTTTTCACAGTGGTTGCACCATTTTAGATTCCCATCAACAAGGTATGAGGGTTCTACATCCTTACCAACACTACCACTTTAGTGGGTTCATTTGTGTATTCTTAAAAAACTTATTTTTGTTTAATCAAGTAGTGTATGAACTTCTTACTTGTAAATATTATTAGCATTAGATAGATCAGGCTGAAGACCCTTTGACCTGCACCCAGTCAATTTCAATACCTTATGTAGAAACAACAATTGCTTTTCATTTGTAAGGTATTTGTCTAGAACTTTTGGAAATTCTTAGTGCAAGACAGGCACTGTCACATGTGTCTTCAGACCAGCTAATCACTTGAGCCAGATAACTGAGACCTAATCTAGGGGGCAAAATTACTGAGAAAGAGATCCTCTATGTAGACAGCTTTCATTAGTCTACCTGTTTTCATAGAAAAATTATGAGATTAGTTTTTTTCCCTTTCCAACCTCTAACTGTAAAATGTGACATCTTTTAAAAATTACAATATTTGTTTTTCTAAAAATAAGCAGATCAACTAAATGTCTTTAAAAGTTTATTGTGACTTTTAAAATTATAGCTGATTTCATGTAATGAAATAATATCAGTAAAACTATTTTTTTTGTCATGTCCTTAGTGCCTGGCTCTCTGGCTATGAAAATCCTGTGGTGTCTCGAATTAATATGAGGATACAAGATCTAACAGGACTAGATGTGTCCACAGCAGAGGAATTACAGGTAGGCCTCCAGTTATTTTTATATTTCAAAAGATGCTTCCAGAGACATCTCCTCAACTGAATAGGTAGTCCTTCACTTACACTGTAGTTTGGGACTGTCTAAAGTGAGCTGTAAGTTGAAACCATGCGAAGTAATTTTAATAATCAATGGAAGAAATTGTGATTGTTCTGTGACTTTTCACTTTTTTTTTTTTTTTTGGTCAAAACATGAAGGACTGTAAAGATCCAGGCATGGTGGTGAATGCCTATAACCCTAGCACTCAGGAAGCTGAGGCAAGAGGATTGAGTTGAAAGCTAGCCTCGGGTACATAGTGAGACCCTGTCCCAAACAGACAGAACAAACCAACCTCTGCTGAGTATAAATGTACCAGCAAATAAAAAACACATAACAGCACATTGATTAGATACACCAGTTTTGTTTTTCTTTCCCCAGGTGATCTACCTCTCAGGTGGCCAAGATGAACATTGGTCTTTTAAAAATAATTCTGTTGTGAACATTCATGTACAAGTTTGGTGGTTTTTTTTTTTTTTTTTTTTTTTTTTTTGTGAACCAACATGTAAGTTTTTAGGTATATAAAATTTTCTGGATTTGCTGACTTATATAGCAACTCTATGTTTAACATTAGAGGAGCTACTAAGGTGGCTGTACCATTTTATAATCCCACTAGCAATACGTAAGGGCTCCAGTTTCATTGTAACCTTGTTGACACTTGTTATTGTCCAGTTTTTGCTTTTTCAGTATAGCTGTTCTAGTGAGATTGAAGTTTCTATCTCATTACGGTTTTCATTTGCATATTCCTAAGATATTGAGCATTTTATGTGCATATTAGTCATTTCTATATCTTATTTGAAAAATTATTCAAAAATAAGTAATTTTCAAATTGAATTTTGTGTCTATTAAGTTGTAAGTGTTCTTTATATATATATATTTTTTTTTATTTAAGAGAAAATAGATACAGAAGCTAGAAATAAAAGTCAAAAAAGGCAGACAAACAACAACAGATCTGATACGATAACATTGTAGGTTTACACACTGAGGTGGTTGAAGTTTGGCAGTAGTTACAATATTGCATATCATTACCTTCCTAGGGGTTGGGGATATTGACAGATATAGACATGTAAGATTCATCAATTCAGG
>RJWM01033360.1:0-20650 GCA_004363535.1 Dasyprocta punctata
GTCTCAATTTGGAGTCTTGACTGGCATCCTACCTGGGTATATTACTCTCAGGCTATTTTCTTTGCCACCTTGTTCTTATCAGTAGAATTCTGTGTTGAACAGAGGGTTTGGAAATGAATACCTAATTATAAATTTCATGTGCCATGTTCAAATGGGAAACCTGGTTATTGATACTGTTCTCACCTTCTTTGAGTGCATTAAAGTTTCTGTTTAAGTCCAGTGATCATTCTAAGGCCAGCTATGTAGGACATGTGCCAGGGACATCAAAATGAGTGAGATGAGCCTGCTGGGAGTCCATGAAAAATTCATTGGTCCAGACAATGTGAATCCTCACCTGTTTAAAGAAGATCCTTTTGACTCTATAAGAATCAGGAATCGTCAGGCAGGAAAGCCCTCAGCTAGACTGCATTCTTTTTATTCTGCCAGGTACTTCAGGTCACCCCACCTCCGTTCTAGGGACTCCATGGCTTACACATACTTTCCACATCTGTCCCTCAGATTTTGGGTCTTCATTTGTTCTAATTCCATTTTCAGTACAAAGTAAAATGGAATGTATCCTTGCCATCTAATATTCTCCTGGCATTGTGCCAATGATCATTCTACTCTAAAGCAGGAAATTGTCTGTATCTCTGAAAATACAAGCCAAGAAAGGATGTTTTGAGTTATCTGAGAATGTCTCAGGTCCATTGAGTAAGGAACAAAATGAATGTTAAGAAATATCACAGTCTTAGTCAAAAACTAGTGGCACACACAAGTATGGAAGTGAATTTCTTGTGAAGTTCATGAGGATAAGCCTCAGGGCTCCTCACATCCTGGCTTCAGTAGGGGTCCTAGCAATGTCCCTTGGTCATTCTGTGTTCTTCCTTGCAAATGGTCTACCCAAATTATACATGAAGAATATTCTTCTACTTCTACAAATCTAAATTTATACTTGTATTTGTTCAAGAATAAATCAATAAAAGATAGTCTCTATCCTTTAGTAGCTTAATTTTGGCAAGTGAAAAATAAAACCGTAAATTCAGCAAAACAAGGGGAACCCTAATATAAGGCATTTTTCCCACCTATGCTTAGAGATGTAGTTATTGATCAATATTTAATTTCTTACACAACAGATATTAAAATTAAATGTTACTTGATACTTTGACCTGGAAATATTACTATTTATATACTCACATTTCTTGGAACAATTTTATTCAAACTTTTCCTATGCAATATGCAAGTTTGATGTCAGTGACTTAATCATCTTCATACTTATTTGAATCTTGTAACAATATTTTCTTGCACACCATATTCACTGCTGACTAAGTTGTTTCAACTAGAGAAGTTTTTGCTTTTGGGCATAATTCTGTCAGTGGAAATTTTATCTCCTGCCACCAGGACCTGCTAACATAATATGAGACTATGTTTTTTGTTTATCCTGTCAATCTATATTTGAGATTCCTGCAACTTATAATGACTATGTATTTTTAAATATTACTTTAAAAATGTTTATGATGATACTGACCGTTTCTAGTTATGAAGTCTTTCCCTTTGAGAATACTCACTAAATCTGTGTTGAATGTATAACTCTGCCAGATGAATTTTATGAAGACCTCAAATTGATTAAGGCTGTTTCAGGTTAACACAGTTATCCTCAGACTAGATGTATGCTGGAAACATCTAGAAAGGCTAGAAAGGCTTCACAATATATGTAAGCCTAAGTTCACAACCCCTAGAGATCCTTAACAGTCTGAGAATGTAGGTTGGGTATTGGAAGTTTTTTCTTTTTTAAGAGGATAAAACCAAGGAAAATAAAACCAATCAAAACAAACCAGTGTAAGTGATGCAGGACTTCAAAACAATGTAAAACAACAGTAGTTACCATAATGCCTCTTGTTGTCTTCCAAATAGCTGCAGATACTTTGAGACATAGTAAAACTCAAACGGAACAGAATAGAATAGAAACAATAAAACCAAAACATTGAATGCAATAAAGGACTACAAAACAAGACAAAAATAAATCCAAAATGGCTACCATAATACATCTTGCTATCTTTGAAATAGCTGCTCATGCCATTGGATATAAAAAAAATCAAACAAAACAAAACAGAACAAAACCCAACCCAACAAAATCATACAGGACTTTAAAACAAGATAATAGGGAATTAACAATGGCTACCACCTTCAGAAGGAGATTTCCCCTAGATGTCACACTGTGTACTGCTATTCTCTGAATAGATAATCAGACCACTGGCCCTAGACCTACAAGTTCAGTAAAGCACCAAAACACCACAAGTATCAAATTGCATTTTACCTCAATAGCTATCATCACAGCCTATGTTTCTCTGGATCAGCTGGTCACTTTTTGGGGGCTTTTCCTATTTGCCAGTCCGTGCACTGGAAGGAGCTGGATCTGGCTGCCCCCCTGCATGTGGCAGTCCTCACATGGTGCTGGTTCACAGGGAGGGCTTGCTGCTTGGTGAATTTTTGTTCTCTCTCCCTGCAGTCCACAAATGGTGCTGACTCATGGGGAAAGGCTTGGGTCTGGCTGTCCCATTTAATACAATGGATATTTTCTATTTTAAAAAGTATACTTGCTCATTAGATAAAACTTAGAAAAGATTAGACTTTCTGTCATATTTGAGAAGTCAAAGAAAAAGGGGACTCTGTTGTGGCTTCAGGGGAGACAAATAGTGGGTTCATGTGGACAAAGAGTGAGGGTTCATGTGAGCAGAGGTGTTCAGAAGAGGTAGACGTACTGATGGAAGGAAATTACAATGGAACATTTAAAGTCTTTCATGGTGTGGTATATTTAAAGTGCCACTGAGAAATCCTTTAGAACAACAAATGTTTTCTTATAAATAAAGATATGTGTCTAATTACTGGAGATAGCCAGCTCTTCACAATCTTATTTGATAGGTTTCAGCATAGGAATTTAGATCAATGGCTAGAATTGATCATAGAATCACGAAGTATGCTATTTACTACTTTACTCATGACATAAATGTAGTTTCCTGTCTGGACAGGTCTGAGTTCCTGGATAATATTTTCCTTTGACTGGTGGGATATCTGACATTCTTCTATTTTTCTGCCCCATTGTTTTGGTTTGTAAAATGAGTTGGTACAAAGCTGATAAAAAGAAAAAAATTACATCAAGCATAGTCATTTCTAATCTGACAGCAGATGTTCCTAGTTGAAATTAATTTTTTAAAAATATGAAAACAAATACTATATAAAGTCTGTGTTTTGATTATCTTGATAAGAAGTGGAGATAAGAAATTAAATAAGGATAAAAGTGAATAGTGGCCACGATAAGTCTTGATTTCCAATCTAGTTGGCTTCATCACTAATAAACAGTATAAAAGGAGCAGGATTCAATCTTCCGAGAGGAGAGAGAAAGACTGTAATAGAAAACTAATGAGTATTTGTGAAGTATTTTTCATTTTTTAAAGTCTTTATCCAATCTTACATAATATTGTTGTTAGTTTGTGAGATCATCACTCAAGTATTACTATTGTCATAGAGGTCATAGTAGTTGAATGATTTTTCCAAGATCATGAAACAGGAAAAGACCTAATTCTTTAAATTCTCAAGTCTGTGCTTTTCTACTACCCAAAATAGATCCCTAAAGTTCTCATTTTCTATGTAACCGTAGTACTAATTTAATGGATATCCAGAAAGTTCACAACAATGAGAAAATGTGGAAAAGATTTATTGTCAACAAATGGAGGGTTTTTTCCCTTATTTTAGAAAGAATGTATACTTACAAAAGAAATTTTAAAATTTTTGGAAGGCCAAAGAAACATAGATCACTGTAGTTCTATTAATAATATATTTCCCCTCAATTTTTTTTACATATTCTTTAATCTTTCATTTTTGATTTACAGTTGTTACTCCCTAATGTGAAATGTTAGGTCATTCTACTTTTATACCATAAGCCTTTCTCCTTGTTTTTACATAGACTTTCTGAGCATTTCATAGATCTGTAATAGATTTCTTTATAACTTGTCCATTATAGTCCATACCTGTTGCTATAGTCTTCACTAGATAACATGAAGACCTTATTAACCAATAGCTTGTATGTGCATCTTATGCATCAAGAAATCAGCAGAAGAAAAATGTCCTTGCTGGCCATGTGTATGGGTTTGATCCTGTGTCCCCCTAAGGCCTCATGTAATCTGGATGGGGCTGAGTCTGGCATTCATGATTGGTTTGTTGTCTAGTGCTGGGATTGGCAATGTGAGTGCTGCACCTGCCCGGGGGTGGAGCTGACTTACGGTGTGAGGGTGAAAGGAAGGTGCATCTTCCTCTCTCTCGCTGGTTCACCTTGCTGTTTGGTGGCCACCATGAATGACTGTCCTGCCATGCTATACTGCCTTGGAGCTAACTAAGTATGAACTGAAACCCCTGGGAACTGTAAGAAATAAACCTTTCCTTTCCTAATTTTGAGCATCAGGTATTTTGTCTCAGCAACAAGTGAAAAGTAAGACAGAATTTTGTACCAGAAGTTGGGCTGTTGCTGAGGCTATTCCTGACCGTGTGTTTCAAGAGCCTTTGGAAATGGCTTATGGGAAGAGTTTGGAAAGGTTGGGAGATATTGCCTAAATGCATAGAGCCTAAGCAGTTCTGTATGTGAGATTCTGGTCAGAGCTCAGAGGACCAGAAGGTTGCTAAAAAGCCTGCCAGTAAAGATCAAGCTCAGGAGGCTTCTGCTGGGAAGAAGGACTACATTGGTCATTGGACTCCACATGATATGTGTTATGGTTTGGCAGAAAATTTGTCTGCATTCTGCTTGTGCCCAGAGACTTTGCCTGAGACTGAGATTAAGGGTGAAGGACTGATTAATCTAGCAAAAGAAATTTCAGGGCAATCTAGTGTTGAGGCTGTGGCCTGGTTATTGTTGGAGACTTTTAGCCAGATATGTGTTATGAATCAAGAGCAAAGTGCCCAGCATGGTGATGTAAAACATTGTGAGTTTAGCCAGAAAGCTGTGGACTGTAAAGATAGAGCTGAGATCTCCATTGCTGAGAAGGAACAAAGGAATAAAAAAGAAGGACTGGGGGCATCCTGGGAAGCAGCAGGCCTCCACCCTTTATAGCCTGAAGCTGGAAAAAATGAAAGAGTTTGCTCAAAGGAAAAAACCACAGAGTGCCATATTTCAGAGTGGCAACAGAGGCCACAGGAGTGTCCAAATGGTGGTGGCCACACCAGATCCCAGAATGGTGGAAGCATAGAGAATCTGTGCCTCACAGTCAGGTTCAGAGAGCTCAGTGATCCAGGAACTCAACCCCTACAGCCAAGAGAAAGGAAAGCCTGGCTACTGCTCCAGCTGGCAGTGGACCTTGTTGGCATCCACGTGATGCTGGTTTTAAGTGCAAGGAAAATGTGCATCTTCTGTGCCAACCACAGAGGGCAATATGTAAAGATGTAAGGGTGAAGCCAAGGGTACAATGGAAAACCTAGAAGTTTCAAAAAGCCGGGAACATGGATTGTTCAAGAAAACCTGCAAGAATTGAGCAGAGTGGGCTTAAGAGAGAAGCTATGAAAAAATGGAGCCCATGGAAGTACCACAGGTGTGGAATAACTCAACCCTTTTGGAACTTGCAACCAGATTGCTTCAGATGTCGAGCATAGAACTCCAGGACTTAATATTTACCCTGCTGTATATTGGACTTGCTTTGTTTCCAATGCTTTGTATTCCCCTGTTTGTAACTTTTGAAATGGTAATGTTTATCTTATGCCTTTGCACTTTGAAAGTGTTCAGCTTATTTTCACTTGTACAGGGCGTTACAGTTATGAGTTTACCACAGATCTCAGAGGAGAGTTGTATTGTAACCCCAAATATTGAGTATGGTAATGCAAGTATTGTAATCCTTTCTGTAGTCTTCCTCACAATCCAAGAAGTTATATTTACAATTCCACTGAGATGTTATTGGAATCCCGGCAAGTTAGTTTCAGTCTACCACCTCCAATGGAATCCATGGTGAGAATAAAGACACTGAGACATATTCAAAGTTAAGGGCAACCAAGGGGTCCTGAGTCCAATCCTCATGAGGACACATGGACAAAGGCCTTGATCCTCAGCCTCCCCCAGAATTTATTGTATTGTGAAGGAAGGGGGTGGCTAGTGGATGAGTGACAGTGAGAATGGCAGGAACAATGTGAGTCACTCAAGCTGGCTAGCCAGGTAGTGAAAAAGTTATCTCTGCAAAATGCAGAGATAAAGATATGCAGTGGGATCAGTTTGCATAACCCAATCAAGGTAGTAACTGAATTGTTTTAGGAGACTGCTGCTTCAGTTTCTGATATGTAAACTTTATGCCCTGGGGACTCGCAGCCTCTTTCTTGAGGCTCATCCCCAGTCAACATTCCTGGAGCTCACGGGCTCTGCCATCCTGCTATGCTTTATATATTTTATTAAAGTTACTACAGGAGGAAACAGGACACTGTCTGATGGCTTTAGAGATTACATACCAGTACCTTAGTGTCTGATATGAAAGTTTTTATGCCCTAGGGATTCATAGCCTTTTTCTTGAGGCTCATACCTAGTCGACATTCCTGGAGCACATTGGCTCTACCATCCTTCTGTGCCTTATATATTTTATAGAGATCACTAAGGGAGGAAACAGGACACTGTCTGTTGGCTTTAGAGATTACATACCAGTACCTTGGCTAGCCTTATTTGCAATGCTTAGAGCCAGTTGAAGAGAGAAGGAAATACCATAGTCAACTCTGTATATATCAATAGAAGGAAATAAGTCTCGATATAGTCAAAGTTGCAGCAATTGTTCTGCGTTCAAATTGTCTCCCACAATTTGAAACTTGGACTTTCCAGCAGTGCTGAGAGTGTTAGGACTGTGGCAACTCTTGGAAGTAGATTAAATGCTTTTGTATAAAGGATATACATGAATCCTTGGGGGGCCAGGGGTGGAAAGTATGGGTTTGACCCTGTGTCCTCCAAGGCCTCATGTAATCTGGACAGGGCTGAGTCTGGTGTTCATGATTGGTTTGTTGTCTAGTGCTGGGATTGGTGATGTGAGTGCTACAGCTGCCCACGGGTGGAACTGACTTACAGTGTAAGGGTAAGAGGAAGGTATATTTTGCTCTCTCTCACTGGTTCACCTTGCTGTTCGGCAGCTGCCATCAATGGCTGTCCCGCCATGCCATGCTGCCTTGGAGCCAACTAAGTATGGACTAAAGCCCCAAGAACTATAAGAAATAAACCTTTCCTTCCCTAATTTTGGGCTTCAGGTATTTTGTCTCAGCAACAAGTGAAAAGTAACTAAGACACCATGTAAAATAGAAGTGGCAGGTGAGAGTTGTGGAATTTACTCTGTGTAGTCTACTAACCACCCCCTTTTTTGCTACATAATTTATATAATCAAATGCATGTCTCCTGGTTTATTCAAACATTTACATAGAGCTATTTGTTTCCAATATTGCCTGTTACAAATAATAAGAAGAAAAAATATTTCAAAACTGTTCATATTTTCCCAATATTTTTCTACTTTGAGTCTTAGAAATGGAATTCAAATTCATAGATCATAGAACACAAACAATTTAGTATGACTTAATTGCTGTTCTCTATCCCCAACTCCCAAAGCATTGTTTTCTTGAAAAAAATATCTATTTCTGTTTCCAGCTGAGAGTCAGAATACCTACCCCACTTAGGTTACTATTTTATTACCTTTTTCTTTCTGTTAAACTACAGGTGGAAAATACTAAATTTATTTCTAAGAGAAAATATTCTACCATAATTTGGAAGATTTAAGTTGTCAGCAGTTGACTTTCTTTCCCACATTAACTTTTATTTCTTTTGCTTAAGAATTTTCTTTCTGCTTTTCTTAACATATCAGACAAAAATTACTAGTCTACTATCTGTAAGGCTTTATGTTTGATGCAATTTAGGAGCAATTAGACATACCATGCACCCTCCTAGTCTGTAAAAACTTCATGTTTAGTTAACACAAAAGAAAACTAACAGAACAATTTTCCAGTGAACTCCTAGTGTTCAAAACGTGGGGTGATCCAAGGTCCCCCATTGCCATATCGCTCTACACTCTCCTCAAGGACATATTTTCTCTCCTCCCCACACCTCTCCCAAAACACCTCAGATATATTATTTAATAATTAGAAAGCAGGTGTCCAATTTTAACATTTTTCTTAATTAGGGGAGCGAAACATGGTTGGGAATTTCTGTTTATGTAAAGATCCTGGAAAACTCTTTAGTATAATAGATGCTGTTTTCCACAGAGATTATTACAATAAATTCAGAAGATTTCCCTAGTAGTATGTAGTCTTTAAGAAGTACTGATTATGCCAAATTCAATTGCAAATTTCAAAGTGTCTATTAGACCACAGGAAAAAAGAGGTTGCTTGGGGGAGGGTTTTCTGATTGTGGTCATTACCAAACGCAAAGACAGTAAGTAGGGCCATTATGGTGATTTAGCACCCCAGGACAGCCACAGGAAAATAAGCACCCATGCTTTTGCAAAGGCAAAGTTTCCTGCACCTGAAATAGCAGCTGAAAAAGAAGAATTACTTTAATACAGACTGCTATCAGAGATTTTGCCATCATTTGAATGGAGCTAGGATGGGAGGTAGGCACAAGTCACTGAATAAAACAGGGAAACCAAGGAGAGAGCCCAGGATCTGTAACTGTACTGTGGAGAGACTGTGTAGAACAGAGACAATGGGAGGGTAGATGCTTAGGATTCCAGGCATGGAGGGGAAAGAAATGGTGACAGGAGAGTGACAACCACAGGTTCCCATCACAGTGTCTGGAAGAGTTTGTGCCCTCTTTAATTCCTTGCCCCTCATTCCTTGGTCTGCAAATGTTTTCTCATCCTTCAAGCATCACAAACCTTAAATATCTCTTCTTAAAGAAGTACTTGATGACTACCACACACAGACAAACACACACACACACACGCACGCACGCACAGATTTACTTCCCTTCGTGTTGCTCTGAGGATGCTGTACTTTGCAAGTTTCAGTACATCTTCTTTATTTTTTCTTAATCTGTCATCCCCTCTAGACTGCAAGGCAAGGAGATCCATAGTGTCACTGGTTGCTTTTCCCTGGGTTCAGCAGGGGGCCTCTCACACAAAGCTTTAAGAAACTAGCTAAAAAGCACTTAGCTGATACAACTCAGTAATTCCCACCCAGCCTGTCTTTGTGAACATGAGAGTGTGAGCTGCCCAAATGGAGAGTGCTGGACTCATTTCCACCTCTTTTCCACGTCTTGGTATTGCACTCAGAGCCTGACATATGTGTAGCAACATACACTGAACCAAACTGAACTTGTGGAAGCCAGCGTTAGGCACAGGCACAAGTCAGATGATAGACAAGTCCTGGAGACAGTTCATACCTGCTTGACTAGTTCTGGCAAAGCCCATAGAAAGGAGACTTAGGAAGCAACCCATCAAGATGTTTTAGAATAGGTACCCATATAAGAATAACGTGTCCCTCAGTAATGTTCTGTCATGATTGACTTTGTGCAACTTTTCTGTTTTGCAGAAGAAATGTAATGCTGAGCAAAATTAAGTTTTTTGAATATGTCCATCCTAGCTTACATTCCAATTTATTTCATGATATGATTAAAAGTCCAATTATTATTCACTGTTTCTGGCTAAAACCTAGATTTTAGTCAGTGATGTGATCAATGTTGTATAATGAACTGAAGATAATTTGGAGAAAAACTTGTTCAGGCCAATCAGTTCAGATAACTGGAGAGCCAAAATTTTTAGCATTTTATTTAACAAAGATAAGAAAGACCTTCATATCTTCAAAAAATTTAATGAGTCAGATATGAGTTAATGATCTACATATTAGCCAACATTTGGATGTGAAATACAACATCTGTTATCCCTTAATGTAATTGTATACTTAGAAACGTGCCTAATTAGCTGAAGGATGTGTACTTTGGCATTGACATTTCCAAGGATAAATCATAAAAGAGAAATAAGTTTGCTGGGAAAGAAGAATACACAATTATATAATAAAAAACACTTAGATCAAGCTCCTTTAAGCATAAGCCATAATCCTGTGTACTTGGATTTTTCTGCTTCAGTTTAATTATTGCTAATAATAGAATTAATCAATTTATATAGTCTCATGGCAATTCAAACAATTCTACAAAGTGATTCCTTTTGTCACATAAACCTGTCTTTCCCAGATATATCAACATTCCATGTATTTTGAAGTATATATAAGAGGTGAGCAATAAAGTAGGCAAATGATTAAATTAAAAAGAGCTCATTAAGACACATTACCAAGAACAAGATAAGTGGGTTCAAAACAACAGGGAGTATTTTGAGTATATTGAAGGGGAGTAATAGCAATGCGTCCTTTACTCTAATAAATTCTTAGAATTTTTAATATGTAACATATTTTTTATCACCCTCGCTGATCAATTGTTTACAGCATTTCTGTCAAATAAAAACATTATGGGATGTGCTCTGGCACTGTGTGATACTCACTCTTCCTTAAGGTCAAAATGACCATGAAAGGTAAATGTTTATAATTGATTCAGGATATTGAGGCATTGAGACAGCTCAGCTACAGACATTCCATGCCTTATTACATTGTCTAGGACCTAAATAATAATGCCAAATAAGAGCAATCATAATAGCTGTATTGCCCTTTTACCCAGTTTTAATAGGAATGCTCCTAGAACTTCAATATTAAATGATGTACAGTGGCACCTCAGTTCATGAACTTAATTCATTTTACAATTATAGAAAACTTGGCCACATTATGTTACACACGGAAAGATAGCTGTGATCATGTTCATCACCCTTGCAGAATTCACAAACAAAGACAAAATTTTGCCAAATGCTTCTGTTTGGAAACTGAAGTACTTCTGTATGCTAAAAGTATGTAAATTTTATACAGTTTGCATCACACAAATAACAGTAAACTTTTGTGACTATGTATATGAAGCAACTTCAGTCTCAGACAATATTGCAAAACAATTTTAGAATGTTTTGTAGTCTTTAACTGCATCCTTTGAAGGAGTCCCTGACAGTAACATAGGAAGATAGCCCTAATTTAATATATTATGTCACTCTTAAAGGCTCCAAATTATTTTTCTATTAACCCAAAGAGACATAAAAATCCTTCACTTTTGATTAAACTCAACCAGAATTGACTTGGTTTGAGTCATTCCATTTATTTTTTTAGTTTAGTTGATTAGTACATGTATGTAGTACATAATGTTTATATTTCTTGTGTGGGGATGGCATGTGTCCATGTACATAACACACCTTGATTCCTTTTTATTTCATTTCCTACATTTCCTCTCTGTTTCTTGATCCCCTTCCCCTTTGAGAAAGATCTATCTCCCTACCTCACATTATCTTTTATTTTGCTCTTTATTTTCACTCTGGGCTTCTCATATAACAGAAATCATGTGATATTTCATCTGTGTGTTTGATTTATTTCACGTAATGTTATGGTCACAAGGTGCATCCACTTTCCTACAAATAACTCAACTTTATCCTTCTCTAAGGCAGAGTAGTACTCTGGGGGTGTGTGCATATCACATCTTCTTTATCTGTTCATCTGTTGACAGACACACACGCTGCTCCAGGACTTGGTTGTTGAGTTGTGCTGCTGTATACAAGGGTATTCATAAACAGCATCACTGTAATATGGTATCTGTAACCTAGAAGAGAACAAGCTGGGTCAAATAGAATTTCTAGTTTCGTTTTTTTTTTAGGAGACTTTATAGTGATCTTTATAGTGGTTTTACTAGTTTATTTTCCCACCAACAGTTACCTCACTCAGGAAGTGAAAGACCTGTACAATGCAAATTACCATACTCTAAAAAAGGAAATTTAAGAAGACATTAGAAAATGGGAAATTGTCCCCTATTCCTCAATAGACAGAACCATTATAATCACAATGGCCATACTTTCAAAACTGACATAAAGATTTAATACAATCACAATCAAAATTCCAATGGCATTCTTCACAGAACAGAAGGAAACAATCCTAACATTCATATGGAAACAGAAGAGACCTAGAAAAGAAAAAGCAACCCTGGAGAACAAGACCAAAGTGAGAAGTATCACAATCCTGGGTGTGAAGTTATGTTACAAAGCTACTTTGATAAAAACAGCCTGAACAGACACAAAAATAGACATGAAGATCAACGAAATAGCCTAGAAGATGCAGAAACAACCCCAGGTGTGTTCAACTATTTAATCTTTGACAAAGGGATCAAAAGCATACACTCGAGGAAAGATATCCTCTTTAATAAATGATATCAGGAAAACTGTCTATCCATATGCAGAAGACTGAATCTAGGGATGGCAATATGTCTTAGTGCCCAGCACCTGCCTGGCAAACATGAGGTCCTGAGTTTGATTCCAAGGCCCCTCCACCAAAAGAGGATTGAATCTAGACCAACATCTCTCACCATGTACTTAATTGAAACCAAAATGGGTCAAAGAACTAAATATTAAAGCAGAAACACTTAGCCTGCTGGAGTCATTCCCTTTTATGTCTCAATCATGTCACCATTCAGCTCTGTTCAACTTGATCACACCTGCTCAAAATCTATGAGATCATCAATGTGTGAGCTCCATTGGGCAACCCTGCTCCATCACCCCTCCTTGTCTTAATGACTTGAATTTGGACCTTAATGACCATCAGATGGACTTGATGGCTATGTCCCCAAACCTACAACTGATTGTTGCCCAGAGTTGTACTCTCTTTGATATGACCTGTAGTTTCAGAGGTTGTCTATTAAGATAATTCACCCTGTGCCTATATATGTTAATCACTTCCCTTGTTGCTAGGACAAAATACCCATTACCCACAATGTAAAGGAGGAAGGTTTACTTTGGTTCCTGTTTCAGGAGTTTTCATTCTTGCATGGTGGAAGGGTCTGGGTGGACAAAAGCTGCTATATCAGGCAGCCAGAAAGCAAAGAAGGAATGAGGTATGAAGGGTGAGGCATCCTTTAAGGTCATGCCTCTAGTGACCCACCTCTTTCAACCAAACCCTGCCTCTTAACAGCAAGTCAACTAATCACCTTCCAAAAGCTCTGCCTGTGAGTGCATGAGGCTCTTCTGAGACATCTAAATATGAACCATAACACCATGTGGAACCACTTATTGTATGCTTGGTCCTGTACTAGAATATTCAGTGGGTAAGAAAGGCATAAACACTACTGCCTTTTTCTAAAATTATTTATAATTGCTTCATAAATATAAGCAAGCTTTGTTTCTGTGACTGCAAAATTTCATGGAAGAGGCCTTTTGTAAATTACATCTAAAGGGCCTAAAGGATATAGATTAGTATAGAAGATCTAGACGTATGTTTGACTTTGGACTAATTCATCACCATTAATATGTTCATCTTGACTGAAATCAGAATTGGGATATATATATTACTACATATCTCTTGATTTTGAGGTCCCCTCTATAAGCCAGTTCCACATAACCAAATGCTAAGTCACTTAACTTCACCTCTCTTTTGTTCATATTTTGACAGATGTATCTCCATAAAAAGTCCATAATTACCATCTAAGTGACGTACACACCTCCAGTTTCTTTGCAATTGCTCACATACTGTTGTGTCTGAATCATACCAAGAAGTTGTAAGCATGCTGATCCAGGCCTCAGAACTGTAATGGCTTCCCATTGCCTACAAATTCAATTCCAAACTTTGACACTCATGTTTAAAATTCTAGGTGGTTTTTTTCTGCTTCCTTACCAAGCAGATGACTTTCTGCGATCCCATTACCTATAGCTATTTAGTAAATCCTTAGGTTTTCCAACACCATTAGACTTACTAGAACACCCTTCTCCCTTCTTGTCATTCCAACAACTAACTCTAAAAATTTTCTGCATTATTTCCATCTCTCATTAATTCTGCCTTATATTGGAGTTTACAGTCCATTTAAACTATGTATGGCAATTAAATTTTATTGTCTTATTATGTAGCCATTTTTCTACCCTTCCCAGATAAGATTATAAACCCTCTCAGGAAGGTAATGTGCATCACTAGGAAACTTTGTGAGGGAGATCATAGTGCCTCGAGAAGGGCCGTTGTGAATTTCATCTTGATTGAGTAGATCATGCAAGTAAAATGAGGTCATTAATGGTCAGACATTTACATTGGATTAGAGTAATTTCCAATCAAAACAGTTTGTGTCTGTGATTTAGAAGAAAATCTGTAAGTCCAGATTTAGTAAACCACAATAGCAATCATCAGATTTTGCTACAGATATGCCTAGACATGTCCTCCTCTGCTTTCTTTCTCTTGCCTAGGATACATATATAACATTGCCCTACCTGCCATTTAGGAAATGACACAGCTTCCTTCATTAGAATTCTAACATAATTTTAAAAATAAAACTCATTTGGGGACTCAGTTGATGTCTTTTCCTTTCAAATTTTAACAATATCAATAAGAGTTCCTAAAACAAGATAAGCCTCTTAAACATACAATGAGTACAAAGACCAGGATCAGAATGACAGCTTGTACCACCTTTATTTAAATGTTATTTTGGGTTAGTCAAAGATGGTAGACAGAGGATAGATACTGCCTGACTATTATGGGCTTTTGCTCCTTTTATTCTAACTTTTCTTCTGTACTAGTTCCCACAGCCAAAAATCTGTGCTTTTAGTTACAAGAGGGAAATAGTTAAAAGGGACTTCTGAGTTTATTGCTTTTCTTTGAGTATTTATGAACAAAAAGAAAGAAATTCACAGCAGAAGTGCATTTAGAGAAGGCTAAAAGCAGCAGAAAAGCAAATGACACATTCTGGAATGGGAGCAATCAGGGTTCTATTCAATCCTTTCCCTCTACTGTGTATCTGAATATTTTTCCTTTTGAAATTTCTACACAGTTGCACAGGTGTATTGAATTCACACTGATCCACCAAAAAGGCAAGAAAAGTGTTCATCTGTCAACAACATCCAGAGATTTCAGCAAATTCTTTAAGAAGCAAGGATTAAAAGTAATCTGCCAAGGATTATTTACCACTAACAAGAAAATGATGATCCTTTTTAGTTGAGAAAATCTGTTGATTTAACTATAAAATACTTACTGAGAAAAAAATTATGCCCAGCTCTATGTCACATAATGGGAAAATATATGCTGAGACCAGGAGTCAGTAAAATTTCTGTAAAGGGATAGTAAATATTACAGGCTTCACAAGGAATATAATCTAAGACTTAGCTCTGCCTTGTAGCTAAAAAGTAACCATAGATTTTACATGAGTAAATGGGCATGTCTGTGTTCCAATAAAACTTTATCAATGAACAGGCAGTCGAGCTGCCATCATATTTAGACCTAACAATAAAGCTCCAGTCAGGTTCCTAAGAGAGCTTAGATAAGGGTGTATGATGAAAAGGACACTCATACATCCAGAAAGTCAGGGATGTCTGATGTAGACTTCCCTCCCTAGCCGATATAAGATACCTTGTGGGAAACTAGAGCTAGATTTTAGGCTGGGACAAGATGAAGACTGATGAATCATTTAGAGTCCCCAAATAAAGCAGATGGGACACTGAAGATAATTCAAAAATAGTTTATTTACAAAAGATTTGTTTACAGAGTTGTGGACAGGGTAAAGGAAAACCATAAAAGAACAACACAATACCCCAAGCAGGGTTAATAAGGGTAGAGACATCCTTAAGCCCAGAACAAATAGGGAGGGTGATGGTATGTGAATGTTGAAAGAGTCATTTAAAGCAGACCATCATGTGAGCCACAGAGATCCTGTATGAAAGAGTATCGGTAGCTGGAGATGACCTCACAGGGAGGGAAGAAGGGAAGTAATTCCCCATTTTCATATGCCTCCCTCCCTCTGATCTCTAGCCAGCATCTTTACTGGATAAACCAAACCAGAAGCCATAGGCAAGAAAGTCTGTTGCATGGTTCCTCACAGGTCAGCCTCAAGGGTAGAGAGCCAGTGGAGTTGGTTGAGAGCAGATCTGGATGGACAGACAACTACAGCCCAAAGGGCCTCAAAGTTCATTTACTAAGGCTATCTTCTATGAGGATTGTTCTAGTACATCACAGTGGCCTCAGATAGATCATCCACACACTCCCATTTTTCTCCTGAATGAGATTTCACCACTGTCTTCAAGGAAATGAATTGAGCAATTTTCTCTTCCCTGCAGAGTAAGGAGATCTCTTGCCAAGCATTTTCATTTAGCAGATGGTAGGTGATACCAGGAGGTCTGTTTGGCTCCTCCTAAGGTAAATAGCCAGAGAGAGAGGACACTGGAGTCAGGAATTCCCAGCTCTGGCTTTGTCCCTAGGAGAAGTTACTTCATTTCAGTCTCGAGTTTCACTTTCCTAATCTAAAAAATAAAGTCATTAGACCTGTTGATCTGTGGTCAGGATTTCTAACGTAGAATTCTACTGAAATTACTTAAAACCTTTGAGAAATTTATATTTGTGTTCACATGCATTTTCTTGTTAGAATAATAATGGCTCCCTCTTATCAAATACTACCCAAAGGTAGTTAAATACTGGACTTGTTCTCTTTCTCCACTTTTCTATCTTCCCTCTACTCCCCTCCAATCCTCTCCACTCCTCCCCTCTTCTCCTATTTTCTCCCTGTAAAATCTCATTGAATCCTCACAACAAGCAAGGAATCACATGAGTCTTCTACTATATCACTGGGTGACTTCCCCAAAACACATAGCTAGGAAGTGACAAAACCAGGATTCTTACCACTGCCACAGGACAGGCCTTAGGGTAGCATGGGAGGGTCATTAACTGGAAGGAGGTTTAGGAATTTTGACTCTGAGGCCTTTAACTTTGGTTCAGAGAGTGGGAGAATTTAGGGACGGACAATTCTAAACTGGGGGAATCATGTCTAACAGAGACCTGGGGACCCAAGAGATACCTTATGGAGGAGGCCTGAAGGCTAAAAATGTTGAAGCAAAGCAATAATACATCCTTTCTCATTGAAGACAGTTTTCCCATTAACCTTCTGTAGACTTAGCCATCTGATGAAGGAAACATTGCCCCCATCTCTGTGCAACAGTCTCAGAAGGTCGGAAAGAGAAGTTCATCATGCTAAACAGAGCACCCATCGAGAAGAAGCAATGGGAGGCTGGGTTTCAGGTTACTGTGACTGGGCATACATAGCGAAGCTGATCGGGCCCCCAAGGCTCCACACTGGGGCTGTCACACTTGCTCAGCCACCATCTGGGTGGCTGCTTTGTCAGATCTTGGCTGCTCTTTGAAAGCTGAACTGCTCTGTTACTGATTCCAAATCAGGCAGACCTCTAAAAAGCAACTTTAAGGGCAAGATGCTCTATCCATGAAGCTTTCCAAAATATTCTAAGACTAAGAAGGGCTTTTCTGACTCAGCCTCCGAGCTTTTGGGTTTGAGGGTAGAATGCTGTGAGGTGAGCCAACTTGCCTCTCGACCACTAACCTGGTCAGTAATCATCACCTACTATGAGACACCAGGAACACAACTTCCCTAAAGGAAAGGATTTTGGACATCTCCCTGCAAGGGCAATGGGGACTTTAGAGTTCCTCAAACCTGCAATTCAGTCAGGATGTATTGCTGTGCAAAACACAAGCAGCAAGACAGCCAGGCTTATTCCTCTTTGCTGGCAAGAACCTTACCAACAGGAAGCCCTTGAAGCTCTGTTTGAATCAGATCATGGCTGTGAAATGTTCCACATAACCTGGCAAGCCCTCAAGATCCCACTTTGTTCTGCCAGAAGTCTTCTCTGCATAGCCCATCAATCGGCGTAAGCCCTTCCTGATTGCCTCGCTGCAGGAACGCATCTAGCTTAGGTTGTCTCAGAGTGGCCTGAAGCCTGCAGTCGGCTACCGCTGCTGTACCAGAGATCTCAGCCTCAGACCTGAGGGATGGATTCTGGAATTTGCCATTTAGGCACAGAACAGGAGCTTTGCCCTTACCCTTCTTCACTGGAGAAACAGCCTCACAGCGAGAGGCCAGGTGATACAGTGTGCAAATCTCCTGATTTCACCTCACAGCCTGTGCTGACATCAGCAAGAAACATGCTCTTCTTTTGCCCCTGTTCACTCCATTTCCTACCAATGATTGTCACTGTGAGATGCCTGGGGACTTCATTTGCTCTGTAAATTTTGGCGCCAGCGTTTTCAGTACTTTTATGGGTAGGATTTCACAGATGAAGCTGCAGTATTGGGACACCAATAAGCCATTCGAGGTTCCAGGATTTGGCAATGGCGGAACCGGGAGCAGACAAGGAAATGAGCCCGGATACAGTGTCTGTTTTATGGTGACTGGTGTGAGGCAAGGTGCTGTGTGCACACCCCCTAACTCACACTCAAGGGGGACATTGCTCTTCCTGATCATTGCTGCCACCTAGAAGAACACTTGGTCCCAGCTTGAAGAGATTTATAGCCCAATGTTCTTTCATGACATCACACTGACTTATATTTCTCCCATCTACTTTGAAGAATGGCCTCTTTCAGAATCCATCCTCAGAAAGCTTTCTTCTTTAGAAAGTGAAATCTGTAGATGACTTACTCTTATATCTTAATTCTTCCTGCCAAGACCAATTTTAATAGAAACTTATGAAATTCAACATCAACCAAGTTCTTTCCAGGTTGTCCTTCAAACCAGCTTCATCCATCCACTCTGAGAAGCAGCAGCAACAGTCCTTTGAGAGAAGAGGTCTTATCCTGAAAAGAGTCAGAAAATAGAGGGGAAATGAAGCTAAAAATTCTATTCCTACAAGAACTCTTGCACATGGGGAGAGACAGTTTTAAGATTGGTCAACTTAGTGATTGTGATATTTTTAAAAGATTAAACAACCCAATATATATCAACAAAAGTATGGACACACAGGATGGGATGATCATACATACAGTCCCCTTCAGGAGTGACAATTAGTAAACTCCAAGTCCAGGCATCAGAGGAGATGAGCCTTAAAACTTAACAGTGAAAGAAGTCACACAAGAATGTCGATACCATGTCTATTAATTATGACATTGAAATATGAAAAGCTGGATAAAACAGAATCAACTTTTAAATCCATAGGTTGTTAAACTATAAGGCAAAGCAGGGGTATGGTTCACACACTCATCAAGATGGTTGTTCCCATGGGTTTTGGGACAAGGAGAAGGGTGTGACTGAGAAGGGATACATAGAGTCCTTTGGGGCAAAATGCTCTGTCTTCACCTGGGAACTAGTTGCCATTTATTCTGTCTTCTTTAAATCCTATGCCTATTTTGACAGCTCCTTTTATATATGCGTATCTATTTCATCCTCTACAATGTAAGCCTCATGAAGGCAGATTTTGCCTATTTTGTGTATTGCTGGGCTGTCACTTTCATATGGGTGCATGGTATGAAGCTAACATTCAATACATAGTTTTGAATAATGTAAAGAATTAGTTGATGACTACTTCACAATAAAATTGTAATAAGTTAGCATGTAAAATATTGCAACTGTAGGCAGGCATGAAGTTGACAAGCTGCTAATGAAGGGCATACACAGAATGCATTGAAGTCAGGAGAAAGGATCTGCCCTGTGATTGGTGTCAGCTGGGCAGTTGTCAGCCAAGCACTGAGAATGGGGAGGATCGTATGATTGTCACTGTGACTTATCAAGGTGACTACCATTTTTACTTGCATTTCTCAAATGAGCCCCATAGCCCACCCAGAGCTAGGAAGCAGATTTGAAGTGAGGTCTCTGACTATTCCATCCCTGAGCAAGGCGAGAATGTGCTAGGAGATTTCCACTGAATGTGTGGGAAGTTGACCCCCTGGGCCAGGCTTCCTACATTCAGTTCTGATGCTACTGAAATCACCCAGCGTTCATTGCCCCTTGCTTCTAGCTGAAGCCTGCATATCATCTGAGGTTAATGGAACTGCAGACACAGGTCTCTGTGTAGACACAGCTGTAGAAACACATAATCTTCCAAAAGAACTCTATTGTGTGTTTGTCATGGGTGGTGGCATCCTCGTCATCACCATCGTCGTCATCATCATTTGCAACAGTTATCTCGGACTCTGTGCTAAGTGCTTTGCAGAAACTATTGAATTACCGTAAGAGCAGTGTGAGGTACTGGGCAGAGACTTTGAGTGACTTGCCAAAGATGATAAAAACTATAGTGGTGCGTGCAGAACACAATCCCAAGTTAAGGGCCTATGGAACCTGCATTCATAACCACTTTCCCCTACTGCCTCTGGGGGCAAGACGATGAAAGGGTCAGAAATTACCTTGGAAAGTAACAAGTTAAGGACTCTGGGTATGAACCTAGCTCTGTGTCCTTGGGCCACCTCACCAAGATCTAGCTCTGTGCTTTCATCCCTTCCATCTGTCCCACATGCTTTCCAGAGAATTCAGGAAAATTCGAACAGTGCCTCTGAAAGATCATCACATTAGCAGATACTAGACTTAGGGCTGTGCCACTCTTTGCAAGATTAACCAGGATGTGTATTAAATTCTCCCCTGTGAATCCACTGTTTCTCTTTTGCATTAAGTTAAAATTCAGTCACACTTTCATCTTTATTTCACCTTGAGCTTCTGTTGGCAGTGATTCCCACAGCGTTAGATTTCAGTTTCTCAGTTCCCTTTTCCTCCCACCACCGTAAGACTAGAGCAGGGAGTTAATGCTCTGAACAGACACATGAGACACCCTGAAGGCGAGTTCACAAATTAAAACAAAAAAATCTGTTTTTATATTTA